>BLKR01004868.1:0-95822 GCA_011170035.1 Teleogryllus occipitalis | reverse complement strand
TTGCTATTTTTATCAAAAATTATATAAAAGCAAACCATATTTATATCATCTCCGACATCGAGGCAATTGCAATTCAAATACAAGTTCCCTTTTCTTTATGTATATGCAACATATATATACCCAACAGCTATCAGTTTGAAAATAATGAAGTGAAGGATATCATAAAACAATTACCTAAGCCGTTTATTCTATTAGGTGTTGTGAATAGCCACAATACCCACTGGGGATCGTATAAAACTGACACAAGAGGCATCAATATGCAAGCTATCATAGAAGAATCTGACTTGGTAGTACTAAATAACGGGCAACCCACACACTTCAATATAAGTAATGGACAGCTTAGTGCAATTGACCTCACACTCAGTTCCAACAACCTGGCCTCTAAATGCAATTGGTTTGCACTGGATGAGCCTCATGACAGTGACCACTTTCCTATTGTTACGACTATCAATGATTCTTCATGTAGCTCGAATCCTCTGCAAGAGAGTATCAAGTGGAACTACTCCAAAGCCAACTGGAATAAATACCAGGAACAAATTAAAATGAAAATATCTCAAATAGATATGTTTCAAGAACACGACACTGACATCATAATCAAATCGTTTACTGATGCCATAACAACAGCAGCTCATGACTCCCTAGAAATTATCAAACCCACTAAAAGAAGAAACGTGGTACCATGGTGGAACGAAAAATGCAAAAATTCTCTTAAACAGTCCAAACATGCGTTCAATCGGTACAAAAGACATCCAACAAAGGAAAATAAAATCGAATATAAAAAATTAAGAGCTGTTACAAGAAGAACAATTAAAGACAGCAAATCCAACTCCTGGATAAGTTTTGTATCCTCTATCAACGTGAATAATAACATCAAGGACTCTTGGAAAAAAATTAGTTCCATACAAGGTAATAAAAGATTTAATCAAATTCATTTTCTTCTGACTGAAAATGGCCAAGTTATTAATGAACCCGATGATATCGCAAATGAGCTGGCCAACAAATTTGCCAGCAATTCTAGCTCTCAAAATTACTCTCAAGCCTTTCAATCTTACAAAAATGAACAAGAAAGAGAACAGCCGATGGTGAACACAGAAGGATGTCACATTCAAGAGCACCTTAACTTACCTATTTCAATGAAAGAACTTGTCACAACACTAGAAGCCTCCAAAAATTCTTCTCCCGGACCGGACAATATACCTAATATCTTGCTTAAAAATCTACCTCAGGAAGGGAAAGATATTCTATTAAAAATATACAACTATATATGGATGCAAAAGACATTCCCAAAAGTGTGGAAAACGGCTACTGTGATCCCCATTCCTAAGCCCGGAAAAGACCCAACATTAACTGGTAATTACAGGCCCATATCATTGACCTGCAACATGTGCAAGATTTTGGAAAAAATTATTAATCGTCGGCTAAGATGGTATCTCGATTACCAGAAGATTATATCCAGTAATCAGTTTGGATTTCGACCAGGACACTCAACGACCTCCCACCTGGTAAGCATAGATACCTACATTCAAGAAGCGTTTGCCAACAAACAACATGTCTTAGCTGTCAACCTGGACATCGAAAAGGCATACGATATGGTATGGATGCATCGAGTCCTACAGAAGCTGAGCGAAATTGGGGTTCGAGATAACATGTATCAGTTTATTAAACATTTTTCGGAAGATCGAGTCATGCAAGTGAGAGTAAATGGAACATTATCTGCAAAGAAAAGAATAGAGAACGGTGTACCTCAAGGATCCATCCTAAGTGTTACACTTTTCCTACTAGCAATAAATGATGCGGACGAAAATATCAAACTACCAACCATAATTAGGAAATACGCCGATGATATTACTATGCTTTGCAAAGGAAGAAACATTAACTCAAGTCAAGAAATTATGCAAACTGCACTAAATTGTATTTATGAATGGTCACTCAAATCTGGATTTAAATTTTCACCTCAGAAAACGGAGTGTATATTATTCTCAAAAAAGAACATCCATAACTTACCTACGCTTAAAATTGGTAAACAGATCCTGAGATTTGTCACCAGTACCAAAATATTAGGAATGCACTTCGACACTAAACTGACCTGGAAGTTGCACATAGTGAACACTATTAATGAATGTAAAAGGAGAATCAACATACTTAAATGCCTCGCACACAACAATTGGGGAGCTGATAGACAATTGCTATTATTAACATACAAAGCGCTTGTGAGATCCAAAATAGACTATGGTTCAATAATATACAGATCTGCTGGTAAAATTGACCTCAAAAAACTTGATACAATCCATAACCAAGGTCTCAGGATATGCACCGGATGTTTTCATACCAGTCCCATCGGAAGCGTACTAATTGAAGCAAGTGAACACACATTATCTCATCGCAGAGAGGAACTAATAATCAAATATGCTCTAAAAGCAGCCACATCCATGAATCCAATTATAGTACAAGACATATATCCTAAAGAACAAGAGTATGTAGAGCATTCGCGTTTTATACCTTTGTACGCAAGAGCTAGAAAAGTACTTAGTGAACTTAATTTTGATCACAGAAAAGTAGAAAAGAAGAGAAATTATAAAATTCCTCCTTGGATAATCCCGGATATCTCAGTAAACCTATCCTCAGGCACTCATCAAGGTAATGAAACATCTGAGATAAACTCTGGACCGACAAACAATTATGACATGTTTTATCCAGTTTACGCAAAAGCAATTAAAAATACACAAGGAACAGAGGCAACAGTGGTAACGAAAGAGGCATTGGTCAAACATCAACTTAGCTGCTATGCCAGCCATCTTACTGCCGAATTATGTGCCATCTTGACCGCCATGAAACTCATCAAAAAAATTAACCATTCAAAGTTCAGTTTATACTCAAATTCCCGCACTGCTATAAATAGCATCAACAATAATGAAACTTGTAATGAAATGATTATTATAATCCAAGAACTGTATAATGACATTACCAAATCAGGTAAAGAAGTAATATTGATATGGGATATGAATCAAGAAACAGAAAAGCAGAGGGAAACAGACAGAGTAATTAGTGGAAGCACAACAGATAACCCTAAAACTGTACTAGCAATCTCGAATACACTCCAAGATCTAGTGAAATATGCTGGAAAAATAATGGAAGAAAAATGGCTCTCCATCTGGACAACGCTTAAAAGAAGTGACCTCCATAAGAAAGTAACTGAATATCAAAGCAGTAAACACAATAAATTGATAATCAACAAAAAACTAAGCCGAAGAGATCAAGTGATCATCACAAGAATCCGGACGGGACACTCAAAGTTGACTCACCTTCACTTATTGCAAAATAATCCCCCCGAACGTGTGATCTTTGTAGCTGTATCCTAACCCTGGACCACATCATTGTATCATGTCCCAAGTTCGCCTTACAGCGAACAAATCTTTTGCGGGGACAGGACATTGGGGCAATTTTATATTCCTCTGACTTTCAAAACCAAGTGGTCAAATTTTGTCAAATTATTGGCATTAACACAGAAATTTGAGGTCAAAACATGTTAACTTCTGTGAACGGCGTATATTGTAATAACGTAGAAATAAGGCATTAAAGCAATGTAACTATTATTAGAGATAAATGTTACCTGTGTACCCAGATAATGTAATTTGATGCGGTCGCTAATGACCTTGTAGTTGATGCGACCAAAAATAAACTAAAAAAAAAAAAATAAAAAAAAAAAAAAAAGTACTCCTTTGTCGTCCACGTACTGCAAAGTGCAACTTTCCAATCAACAAACACTAAACGAAAATAGCGGTTTTCATGCATGAGTGTTGACAAAATGGAATAATTTTTAATTGGCTGGTGGTTGCCTTTTTAAGATGTTCATTGGCTACGATACTGGTCTAGCTAAAAAATTTAAGGTTTGAGAGAAACTTGCTAAAATGTCCTTTGGAGGTTGTATTGCAGGATCGATTGTTTAATAATTGAAAGAAACTCCTGTAAGCAGTACTAAAACAATTCTAGTTTTGTTAAAACTAACTTAAAGTTATAAAATAACTCATTTGAAACTTCGAAAATGTCAAGTTACGCCACTGTGGCAGCCTATGAAAGACATAAAGAAACGTGCAATTTCCATCCCGATTTCGGTGTCAACGCAACAGGCTAGTGAAGTGATGCAGAAGGCTTCCTCTCAGAATCCAGGTTCAGAGGTCTTGAAACTACGAACAGGTAGGTTCGAAGGGAGAGCAGTCATTGAGTGTTTCCGGGCGCATCATTCCCAATTACTCCTCATGGAATATGGCGATGTTTCTCCCCCAAGGAAACGTGAGATCCAGCGCCGACCTACGTCCACTCGTAGGTTTGTTTCTTTCCTATCGGGAGAGGGAGACACAAGGATGAGGAAGATCGCGCGCGGTCCGTGGCCCGTTGTTCGGGTACCGCTACCCGTTGACAGGATACTTCGCCCCGAATCCTAGGATCAGGAGCGGTAGCTCAGTGCATCAACTGATGTTACTGCAGCGGCTCTGACCGGGATGTCCTAGGTTCGAGTCCTGACGGCGGCAGGATTTTCGACACTAGCTTTTCACCTAGGTCGAATTCAGTCGCTGTCAGGAGGAGAATTCTAGCGGCCGGCTGCTCTGATCGGTAGTTTTCCGTGGTTTCTCCGATCAACACCAGGCGAATGCCGGAGCAATACACTACCGAACGGGCCACGGACCGCGCGCGATCTGTCCTTCTTCTTCCTTGTGCTATCCTCTCCCCTTACACACACACTGACACTAACGTGCACTACACTGACACATATTCCGGGAGACCGGTTGGGAGCTTAGAGCTTGTCCCGGCTGGGGTGGTGGTGGGAGAGTCCTAGTGAGGGGGAAACCCCACTAGCCGACGGTAGGTCGGCGCCGGATCTCGCCATTCAGCGGGGGAAGTTCCCCGCCAGCTTCCGCGAAAAAAACATGTACTACACTAACGGGACTAATGACCAAAGCAGTTGACGCGCCCGGAAACACGAAAAATTCAATCAATCAAAACCGAATCCTAGGAACCGCCCGGCAGAGACATTGCGGCGGCAACGCTTGTTTCCACTGAGCCACATCAGTCGGTCGGTTGGCTCGGGGAACGGCGCGGATGGAGACGCGTCCAGACGACGTGCCATGGCGGGCGCACGGCCTTTCGCCCGCCTACGCGCCGCGTCGCCACGCCACGCGCCGTGTCCCGGGCCGGCCCCTCGCGCCGCCCCGTGCCGCCGCTCGCTGCTTTGCCCTCGATGGCCTCACCATTCATTACTAGGGGCGGATTTTAATGAAATATTTTTTATTTTCACTTTAGAATTATGCATAGATTAGTTTTACGTTATGAAGAAAGGAATTGACTCTTTTTTGTTGTTGTTTTTCGTCGATTTCGACTAAAGTCGTTTTTTACGTAATTTGTAATGCTTTTTTCGCAGATTTCATCGATATCAATATCATTTTAATGGTACTTGTTTAAAATAATATTTACGAGATGCAATAAATGTTCTCCACAGAATTCCTGAGGAACCTATTCGATTTCTTCGCTCAGACAGTGTAATGTCAGTCGTATGTTTTCTAAGGTTCCTGTGACGCCTATCAGCGCCATTGTCGGTTCGGCCGATTTCGGTTGAACTAAAGACAGATTTTCTGGTAAAGAACCGTCCAAACCAAAAGTTTGCAAGCTGAGGAACTTAAACGAATGGAAGCCTTGATTACATCAGTAACGTATTCTGCTTGAGATGTTCATCCGAACTGGTTTTGATCACATTTTTTACGTCATTTTTATCTGCTTTTACGGTATTTTACAAACATTTAAGAGCATTTTATTGATGCTTTTTAGCAATGTTTTAAGTCATCAAAACCCGCCCCCTATTCATTACACTCGGACATGAGGCAATTCTACGGGTTCATTACTACGTTTTATAATATTAATTCATTATTACACATTAATTGTTTTCCATTTTTGGAGCCAGAACAGACTAATGATATAACAATGTATGCAGCGGAACATATATTCGTGTTTACTTTCTCACCCTCACTTCGTAAGAAGAAAAGATATTGAAATCGTGCGTCGGAAAACGGCGAATTTATAACAAAAGCGTGCTATTTGATTACAATTTATTTTATTTAATTTCAAAAATAGTACTAGTGTCAATCTGACGTTGGTGAGAGAGAGATGGCATCTTAATTAAAACGACCAGAAGCAGATGAAAACCCGATCGAGATGGGGTCACTCACATACAGTTTACAATATGAAAATACAGATACAAATACATTAAAATAATTGTTTCAAGTATCACAGAATGCAAAAATATGGTTTCTTTCTTATAATTTTTAATTTTAAAAATCAAATACTTCCTGATCAACTTGTCCACAATGAGCCTATTGGCCCGATCTGCCTTCAAAAGATTCTTACATTTCACCTTATTGATTCAACTTTATTCTTCCAATGGGATATGTTCTCGAAGAAGTCTAGAATTTGATCTTTTTTATAAAGCAATCACGTGTGTACTTTCGTAATGTGAATATTTTGCCTCATTTGACTGCGGTAGCTCGCGCAGCACCGATGTTGCCGCACATGTACCTCGTCGGAAATGTGTGCGCGCAGGCTCATGTACACCAAAGGAGGAAAGCCTCGTTGGTTGACAGTATTCGCGTAAGGCAGCCATGTCAAGGTGGCGGGCAAATTAACTAGCTTATTGGAGTTCGCAAACACTGCGTCCAGAGCAACTGGCGCGAGATTTAGAAGTAAGAGTTGTATAAACTTCTTTGGGTGACGGTACGTCATAGAATACTGGCCCTTTTGGTCGTGCCAGTTGACAGTTGAAAAAATTCAGAGATATTAATTCACATTCCCTCTACTAAAGAACCCAAATTATCCAGTAAGTTGAAATTTACTTCCGGGGTTCCTCAGGGCAGTGTCACAGACCCACTGCTTTTTCTTATCTTTGTAAATGATTTATCGCGAAATATAACGTCAAAAAATCGACTCTTCGCCGACGACTGTATATTATATAATTGCAGATCAGCACGATATGGTTCAACTACAGAACGATTTAAATAAAATTTACGATTGGGCAATAGCTAATAAAATGACTATAAATGGAAAGAAAAGTAAAGCGATCACATTTTGTAGGGCCAGAGCTTTTCATACAATACCTTATCAGCTAGGTAATGACGTAGTTCCGAGAGTCTCGAGCTGTAAATACCTTGGCATTCTCCTGGATTGTAAATTGGGGTGGGAGAAACAAACGAACTATGTAGTGGGTAAAGCTTGGAGGTCTTTGCATTTCGTCATGAGAAATCTTAAAAAATGTAATACGAAAGCAAAGGAAATCGCGTATACCTCGCTTGTTAGGCCGGTAATGGAATACGGAGCTAGTTGTTGGGATCCGTACAGAATAGGACTTAAAAAGAGCTTAGAGAGGATACAAAACAGAGCGGCAAAATATACATTTCGGAAGAACACACCTGCGCATTGGGAATCATTAGAACGCCGGAGGAAGAGGGCACGACTTTGCGCGCTGTATAAATCTTACGTTGGTTGCTCCGCATGGCAGGAAATTCGGGGAAGGCTAGATAAACCAGATTATTTAAATAGATTTGATCACAAATATAAAATTAGAACAAGAATACAAAGAACGGACGTAGGGAAATTCTCCTTTGTAAACAGAACTATAGTAGATTGGAACGATTTGCCTGCGGCAGTTTTTGAGCCCTTTCCTTGCTGAGCGCGAGGTTTTAGAAAAAAAATATAGGAAATTAGTCAACAGGGTGAAAACGTATAGTGAAGTGAAGTGAAAGGTGCGATTATGCGTAGTCTACAGTAAAAAGTATTGAACAATTAATATTTAGATAAAGTTATATGCAGTGCAGTGAAGTGAAGTGAAGTGATTTCATTTCTTCTGAATATGACTGAATACGTTCTGATTGGTGTATATGAGAGGGTTCCTTCGTCTATGTATATACGCGTATATGTTTGTATGTATGTATATTTGTGTAATATGTAAGTTTATTCATTTATATGTTAGTGTATATGCATTTTAATGTTTAGTATAGGAATGTAAATGCCATCTGCATATATAGGAAATGACAAAGTCAATTGTTTGTTTATATTTATTTTTTATATATTATTATTTTATTTGTAATTGTAATTTTGCATTCTGCCACCGGGCATCATTTTCCCAATTGTAGAATAAATTTCTATCTATCTATCTAGTATATTCTTATACACTATTCGAGTAACCTGACTTCGTCCGTCACCATTTCATCCCTCCCCGTCTATTAATAGAGACAAATGAGGTGTCATTCGACGCGCACCGGTCTTCTGCAGAACTGATGGTTTGCGGATCCGTCCAGAAGATTCTAAGAAATTTCTCAAAATACGCGTTTTTCCGTTTTTTAGGGAAATGAAACGTGTTTTGAGCGACGTACAGCACTTACAAAGGTGAGCAATAGTTCAATTGATTCTTCTCAATGAATACAATGGATATTTTTTGACAGATCCTTTTGGTACATCCTGAAAAAAAAGAAAGAAGGAAAAAAACTTTTTTTTTTGGTGTTTCACGGCAACTACAGTGGCGAAACGCTGTGAATTACTACAATTACTACCGTTACACCATTACGTGAATCCTTATGTCAAGATTCAACGATCAACAAAATTTAAAACTAATTATGTAAGGAAACATACTACTTTTTAGAAAATAGTACTTCTATCAATGAATTATGTACATTAAATAATATCACGTCTTCGAATATTTTCAAACGCATAAAGATTTGATTATTTCGACATTAGTCAGATAACCCAAACATGGCAATAAAATCTGTATTAAATTCTTTTCTTAAGTTAAGTTCTCTAGATTGTTTAATAATGAGTTTATTTTATAAAGCTCTGTATTGCGAACGGTGTGCAGCTGTTTTTCTACGTACTTAGAGGCGTCACGTTTCATCTTTTACTTTTCTTTCTTCGCGTCCTTTGTGGGATCTGTCGTGTTGGTGGTAGGTTTTACAAACTGAACTACCCTGTGCTTCTTTCATCTGTTTATAACGTTTCACACTTCAAGAACTCAGATCTTCGTTGTCCTTCTCTTTTCTTACCTATTTTGTCTTCTTTGGTGATTTTTGCAAACACTTTTGACGCAAAATACGGCCCACCTAAAGCGCCTTCTTCTTCTTCTCTATAACACCAATACTTTCCTTTCTTCTCCTACTCTTCTGACTATTACACGAATACATTATGTAACTGCGTCTTCTCCTTTCAATCCATGCGAACAAAAATCACATCACTTCATAATGTTTCTGAATTTTGTATGTAAGGTTGGTTTGAAATGTATTAATCAACCAACAAACGTACGCAATGAACATTTGTGTCGCGAACAATCTCTTCATTCTCGTGTGAGTGTTTGCGGAGAAGTTATGGTCATGTGAAACGTACGCCAGTGAATGAATGAATCAGGCGTGTTGGATCTTCGCCTATCGCGCACAGGCGAATGCTGGCACAGCTCCACCTGCTGCAGGTCGACAGCCATTCAAAAAATACATTCACTTTTAGGAGCTGGGTCCTACAACAGCGACAAATACAATCGAGGGGAGAAGGGAGTTCATGAAAAATAAACTTGTAATATTGTTGTAATGTTTATTACAAGCTTAGCATGACCTCTCCGGCGAGAATTTTCATTATGCTGATTTTTATTTGTGCTAGGCAAGTACATAATAAAAGGAAATTGAATCAGAGAAATCAATAACTCCCAAGTCTAGAGAACCAAACTTTACAGGAAATAAAAAATGTCATTTCTCTCAAGTGATCAGAGGCTGGGGCGGTTCATTATAACCAAGAATTATGTTGGACACATCGTTTCATCTGAATACAGACTATGAACAACGTGCGAGTGTGTCTGTTCTCCAACAGCTGGAACTCGTGATGATCGTGAATGAAAGAATCCTATTCGTTATGCGCGATCATTCGCTTTCGTGCCGTGTACATCCATGCGACTTGGAGTCTGAATTGCTTGTAAAGAGAGGGAGAAATCATAAACATCTGATGTGAATGCACACTAATATTCACCTTTTCAATGAAGAGATCTCATCAGATACCATTTTTAATGGGTTAACACTTTTAAATACTGCACCCTCAGTCAGCAATCAGTATTTCTCAATAAAAACTATAACAAGCGACTATCGCGATCTCAGCAAAGGATCTGATTGAGTCACTCGTTGCTCCACGTTAATTTTCTGTTCTGACAGGAACTCGAAAACGTATTTTCAGAACTATCAGGAAAAGTATTGGCAATCCGATATAAAAAAAATAAACTCCTAATAGTAAGACGGCGCATAATCATATCATCAAAATGTAGTGATTTTTTTCTGATAATTTGAAAACCTTTATGATAATATCTTTCAGAAGTGTCTTTCAGAGGAGGGAACCAGGTTAATGCACTTTATCGAACATTAAGAACATTTTCTTTGCGGCAAAATACAATTCTGTTAGTCCATTCAAAAGTAAATGAGTAAGCTAGAGCAGGAATAAGCCCGTTGGTTGAATCCCTCTTATTAGAATGCCTACACAATGAAGGCAATTTCGATTGAATGTCAACGGTGGGGAAACCCGGGAACACGTTACCGCGGCCCACCTCCTTCCGGCTGTCATCCATATGTCCACGGTGCGCGTCGCATATTTACTGCGAGGCCGAAGCGCCCACGCGAATAACTAAAGCGAGGCGCGGCCAATGAATGAACGAAGGCGCGTCCCCGGCCAGCACGGCCGCCGGCCGGCGCGTCGCTCGTCGCGGGGAGCGGAGGAGGAGGAGAAAGTGGGGGAAGCAGTGGACGGGTCTAGCGTGCGGAGCGGTGACCCACCTGACACCAAGAAACTGAATTTCCAAGTGGCTTGGAAGGGTGCGTCTACAATAGCCTTCGTTTCTGATCCGCTAATGTTTAGCTCAGGTAGAAAAGAACCAGTGGTGTCATCGTTGCATCATCGCACGGAGAAACGCGCATAAAACGCTATAAATAAAACAATGTTTAAGTTCTCACTGTTACCTTAGTATACAATTGATATCGGATGAATTGATATTGTGTGTTAGGCCCTTAAGAAGATGATTGATTAATTGATTGATTCATTGTTAGTGATTCCGGGCGCGTCAACTACTGGGTCATTAGTCCCGTAAGTGTTATGAATGTTTTTCATTGGGAGGTGGCGGTGTTCTTCCCCCGCTGGATGGCGAGATCCAGCGCCGACCTACCGTCGACTAGCGAGGTTTCCCCAACCAGATATCTCCCATCAGCAGGGCACGGGGCACCGCCCCAGACGGGACAAATTCTAAGTCCCTGACTCCCGGCATGAGTGGAAGTATAGTGCATGTTAGTGTATGTGTGTGTAAGGGGTGGGGATAGGACAAGGAAGAGGAAGGAATGATCGCACGCGGTCCGTGGCCAGTTTGGTAGGGTACTGCTCCGGCATTTCCCTGGTGTTGATCGAACAAACCACGGAAAACTACCGATCAGAGCAGCCGACCGCTAGAATTCTCCTCCAGAGCGACTGAATTCGACATAGCTGAAAAGCTAGTGTCCAAAATCCTTCCGCCGTCGGGACTCGAACCTAGGACCTCCCGGTCAGAGGCACTGCAGTGCCATCAGTTGGTGGCTCAGTGAGAGCCACCGCTCCCGGTTTTAGAAGACGAAAACATGCTGTTTTTCTAATAGTAATGAGGAAAAGGGTAGGGTACGGGTTAGGATGGAGAAGTAAGGCTGACGAAGGGTGGGTACTGGGAATGGGGATCGTGAGGCAAATGATCAGAAGACGACGTGGGCGAGGACGTAAGAGGGGGAAGGGAAGAGGTTTAGGGCAAGTGAGGTGAGCCAAAGAACGTGGGGCGGGGAATATGCGTTTGAGACGAGGTGAGGGCAAGGATGTGCGAAGTAAGTGGAGACGTGAGAGAAAAGTTGGTCGGAAGACGCTAGTCAGGCGGCGGATAGTGGGCAGGAAGTCGAGAGCCGAGTGCCGAGGGTTGGCGAACCGAGGAACGGAGAGGGAAGGAACGGCCGGGGGAAGCGGGGCGGGGGCCGGGGACGAGAGGCATCGGTCGAGGAACGAGAAACCTCCGCCCACAAGGGTCGGAAGAGGCAGCCGTCGACAGTGACTGGGACGGAGTCGTCACCCGACGAGCAGCGGCAGAGGTCGGCGGGGCGCGGGGGCGGCGAGCCACCTGACGCCAATCAAGTGACCTTCGAAGCGGCGCGAGGGAGGCGCGGCGCGCGCTTAGCATGTCCGGCGCGGCGCGATGAGGTGATAACCGGCGGGGCTTCGGGGAAGTGCGCCCGCCACTTTGCATACACAAGCGCGGCCCGCCGCGGTGGTGCGGGGCGACACGGCGCGCGGAGGCGGTGCGGGGGCGGCGCGGGGGCGGCGCGGGGGCGGCGCGGGGGCGGCGCGGGCGGGGTCCCGCCGGGCATGCCTACGCACGCCGCCGCACCTCGGCGGCGTCGCCGACCCCGCACCGGCCCCGGCCCCGCCCCCGCCCACGCCCCCGCCCACGCCCAAGCCCCCGCTGGACACCGGCAACTCCAGCGCGCTCCACAGCGGCCCAAGGCTCTTCCTCGATCGCGGGTGGTCGGCTAGGTTCGAGTCCTGACGGCGGCAGGATTTTCGACACTAGCGTTTCAGGTAGGTCGAATTCAGCTGCTGTCTGGAGGAGAATTCTAGCTGCCGGCTGCTCTGATCGGTAGTTTTCCGTGGTTTCTCCAATCAGCACCGGGCGAATGCCGGAGCAGTACACTACCAAACGGGCCAGGGACCGCGTGCGATCTGTCCTGCCTCTTCCTTGTCCTATCCTCTCCCCTCACACACACACACACACACACACACACACACACACACACACTAACATGCACTACACTACCACATATTCCGGGAGACCGGTCGGGAGCTTAGAGCTTGTCCCGACTGGGGCGGTGTCCCTTTGGTGGGAGAGTCCTGGTTAGGGGGAAACCCCACTAGCCGACGGTAGGTCGGCGCCGGCTCTCGCCATTCAGCGGGGGAAGATCACCGCCATCTCGCGTGAAAAAAACATGCACTACACTAACGGGACTAATTACCGAAGCAGTTGACGCGCCCGGAAACACGAAAAAATCAATCAGTCTTTCAGGTCGGCGCGACGATAGCGCCAAAGTTCATTTACGTATTTATAAATTATTTATAGAGTTCAATTTAATGCTTTTTTAAATTATTACTGATTTATTTATTTACTTATTATTTCTAGCTTCGGAGACTGTTGTTCATTTTAGTGTGGGTAACGTCCTGCCGAGTGAATTGGGGCTTCGACGCTAGTCAGTATTGGAAACGCTTAGTCGATTTTTTAGCTGAGTCGAGCTTATTTACAAGCTGGCGTACCTTCAAGAAATTTTTCAGGAAGGAAAAATATTAAAATTCTTCTGCCTTATATTTCAAGATAGGTCTCAAGGGTTTTTGGATACCGTTTAATGTAGGAGATACGCCATTTTTAACACGATATTTGGCAGAGTGATGGAGACACGATTTATTGATATGTAACACTAGAAGAAAACGGAAATGAAGATACGTCACTTCGGAAGGAAGCCCTTCAATCAATTTCTCGGCGATCCCCATCCGTTAGTGCCCAAGTTGCGTCGCGAAGCGCTTTCAGCCCCCGGGTGGGCCTTGTTATTGGAATTGCCGTGGTAATGGGGGAGAAGGGAGTAGAAACTTTATTCCATGAGAGTATGGGGAGTCCACTCCGGCACCAACCTGAGAAACTGGGAACGCTGGAGCTGGCGAACTGGCCTGATGTGACTGGCCTGAACCCCGATGTCAGCCTGAGGGTCTACATTGGACCCGAAGGGGTTTGAAAATAAGCAGCGTTCGAAGTACACTCCAGGGGACTCACGTCCCTCTGACAATTAGCACGCCGTCTCGTAGGGCGGTGCACTTCTAGAATACGTGACGGCTTATTTTTTACTATGGTGTCACAATTACATTCCAGCGTTATTCTTATGCGTTGTTGTACATTCAGCGTGTCGTCGCAGTACTGCGGGAAACGGGAGATGGAGTAAATTGGGATACAGAATCAACACATTGCTCGACCTTAACGATACGATAGGGGAGAAGATGGACAGTGACGCCCATGATCTGTGGCCCACTGTCGAAATTTCTGCTCAGCTTTCCCCTAGAACTGATCCAGGAACAAGGGAAAAAATCTATTGGATCACACGACCCCAGGATTGTCGCTGTCGATGATTTGGCTTAAATAATGGGGGATGAGGTAAATGGTGATGAATCGAAGATGGATTGATAACAAAAAAATATTGAGAACACTTGGATGCGCTCTTTCATTCATAACCTTTCACGTGAAATCATCCTCACCTCCGATAACTGCTATGCTTTTGTCCACGTTGTAGTAATCATTGTAGAACAATTACAGGGCCAAAACTTTCAAACATGATGTATTAATGTTTGTGCGCTTCATGCAAGGCAAAGTTTTTATTCTTGATAATGTATGAATTCCAAGAAGTGAAGATGGTGGGACTGTCAACATGTATTAATTTAACAATTTCCTGTATCCTGGGCTTATATTAAGATTGGTGATGACAGAAGATGAAAATAATGGAATGGATGTAGGTGATAGATGAAAATTTAGTAAGGGCATGCCAGGCACGGGAAAGAGGAACATTTTTCGAAAACGAGTGCACCCTTTCGTCTACCACATATCAGTGAAGTCATTCGCATTTGAATTCGAAATACTAAGTTTGGTCGTTACTCTATCGGTCGCTGGGGCATATTCTTTCGTTTTGAAATATACCTACGAATGTCATGTACTTCAATGCCCCCACCGAAGTGTCACCATAAACCTTCGTTTATGGATCAATATTTAATATTATTAGATCGTGAATCCCCATACCGAACACGATATCTGGATTTTCTCCCATTAGCACCACACAATGACCGTTGGCATTATCGTAGTTTCCCACCAAAGATACCAGCGAAAACATTTGTCGCCATTGCTTTCGTCTCGGCCCAACCTTTGCATTTCAGTGCTTGTGGTAGAGATGAGCAATTTGCGGGCGGAAATAATCTGGCATCCAGTTACTTCTTTTTTTGTGAGTAAAAAGAGATAGTTCCACAGGTAAAGGTCTACCGCATCTGGACGGAAATTCTCATTGAGAGATCATCATGGTCGAAAGCATAACATAGCCTGAATTTCCCCGGGATGGACTGTTTCCGTTCTGACGGCCTTCCGTCAACGATGCGAACCGTTTTATTACTGACTTTAACTAACCGCAAAGATTATCTCTGAAAATGGTACACTGCGGTATTACTAAACCACGAGATAAAGATGGAACAATTAACAGAGGTAAAATTATTTATTGAGGGGAAAAGGTGAACAGTAACTTTGAGCGATTGCTTAATACTACTTTAGCTTGGCGCCTCAGGCGGGTATTTTCATGTTAAATGTTTTATTTGTTCAATTTGTTATGTTAAAAGTTAATAATTAAAAAACAACAACAACAAAAACAACAACAACAACAATAATAATAACAATAATAATAATAATAATAATAATAATAATAATAATAATAATAATAATAATAATAATGTTTAATTGTCATCCTTGTGATAACCAAAGACGTAACGATTCATGTGATGGCGGAAAAACAATAGCTACGGTAATTTCCGACGTCTGAGTCCCCATTCCCCATTCCAGCAATTCTTCTTGCCGAGAAGAAGACTCGATTGAATTGGTTGCCATCATTGTAGGAACCTGAAGATCCCCAAAATCCCTTTAGATCTTCACAAAAACTTATAGATTTTTCTCTAAGAATGTAATGGCAAGGTCCGAAAAATTGATCAGTTCCCACCAGCAGACTGAGAGGCAACGAATAACACCACACACACGCCGAATGCTGGGTCACACGTCACACCGTAACAGCACACACACAGAAACACTCGGGTTGCACTTGAAATGCAGTACATAGAATATCCATATTGATTTTATGTAAGTATATAGTTTACCACCCAGCAAAAATTTGCTAGCAGTCAACAGCGCATACACAGAGAACGTTTGTGTAATAAAGTGTTAGAATGCGTTAGTTTATTACACAGTTTGTGTAATAAACTGTATACTTGTGTTCTAAAACAAAACATACATATGTGTTTTAATAAATATAAATCTATTTTAGCAAAGCGTAGGTATCAATTTTACGAAAAATCCTGTCGTGTTTACTTGATTTATCCAAACGAGATGTTGGAATAAGATATTGACAAGAGTGGCTTAAGTTCTTACCATACACAGTGAAAGAACTGCAAATATTTGTTAATGCATAACTTTCTCTACATGAATTAATATAAAAATTCTTTACCACAGTTTAAAACTGGTGGCGCTACAACAACTGATTTTTCTCGCATTAGTTCTAACATTTGCAATGTTCGAAAATGCAGAGAATTCAACAAACATGACATCTCCGCCATTCTTTTAAGCATCCTTTGTTTTATCCATGGAAAAAATTAGCCTTTTTTTTTAGAAAATTGCTTTTTTATATATGGATTAAATCCGAGCAAAAAATTTCGCGGAAAACACTCGTTTTTCAAGAACTTGTACACAACCTTTTCTAAAGACTGATTTTTAAACAAATTTCATTTAAGACAAAAATCATTGTCTTCATTATTGTACTTTAACAATGTTAATTTTTTGCAATTTTCGGAAATCACTTCTCCGGGACGGGTACTAGCACCCCTTTTTTCATTCTCATAATTGTTTAAAAATTGCCCGTTTGACACAAAATTACGAGAAAACTACTCATATTTTCAAAATAATTTAGATGACCTTATTACAAGATCTGTTCTTGAATAATATTTCATTAAAGAAAAAGTCTCTATTTTCGATATTGTAGTTATAAAAAGGCGTCAAAAAATTGAAATTTTGTAATTTTCGAAAAATAACTACACTCTAATCATGAATTATTATTATAATAATTAATAAATATGATGCAATAAATATTCGTTTGTGTTTGTCGTTTTTATTTGGTAATCAGCGAATTGCAAATTTCAATCTAATAAAAATTATTGATATTTATTCGTGCAGAGTTCATTGATACAAAACCGGAAGTCACACACATTATTTCTTGAAGCATGACCACCAATTTATTAAAACAACTTATAAATTAATTATATTAATGAACACTATTAACAATGTCTGCAGATCAAAAAGATATTTTTACACTGATCTTTACATAACCTAAAAACTTTCACAATTTTCCAGAAATTTCCTGACCACAAAGAATGTACCGAGTAAATGATATTTCTGGAGACAGGCAGCAGTACTCTTTAATTTTTAGTGTTTCTAGTGAGTAGTTTAAGATCTTCAGAATGACACCCGTTGCTGAACGAACCAGGGGGACGGTGGGTCTCCAGTATGTTCCACCCTCCATTTTCTGTATTATTATTACATCATTATCATTATCTTCATCATCATCATCATCATCATCATCATCATCATCATCATTATCAACAACAAAAGCAAATGTAACTTCGGAATACCAGGGTATAACAAGCATTAGAATGAGTAGAATTTACCATACGGAATAATTGAATAAACAATGAAATTCAATATTAATAATTATTGATATTTTTCATAATTATAATTTTCAATAAGTGAGTTTAATGTTTAATTGATGAATAATAAATATTTCTTTCTACTGAAAGATGTTCAAATACGAAAGTTGAAAAGTTATCTATATTACTAATTTACTCATGCGTGAGGAAATCCAAAGAAAACTAAGATACTTTCTGACACATGAAAGGTAACTATGGTTTCGTTACATACCAAGAAACTCTGCAAAAATAAAAACAACAATGAAATAGTTTTGATTTTCAAGGAAAATTCAAATATTTTATGATTTTAATACGCAATTAATCGTATCTGATGTAACGACTATATTCTCATTCTCAGTGCGTCGCTGCTTAAGAACTAGGTGACGTAATGCGACGAGGAATAAGGAAGCTTCAATATTCATGTCACAGAACAGTCGATTTTTGCTGCTCATGGACTGGAAAACGTTCCTCATACTCGACACCAGTTTTTTTTTCTGCTGCAGGCCACTAGTTTTCACTGTTGACAATAGCCTGAGTATATAGATGCAGGATGTTGTCTTCCCTCTTCACCATTCTTCAATAATGTGAATTTCCAACTCATGTAAGGAGAATGGAAATGTCGTTCTCGAGAATTAAATAACTGCAGAGACAAAATTACGACTAGAACGCGTGTTTTTGCTTCATGTAATCTTTAACGCAAATCTAACGCACTCATAAAATGAATTACTGTGACCTTCGGCAACCATATTTATACAACATTCAATTACCCTAACACAATCAGTTAATATTCTCACTTATTTGACTTATTACTCATCTACGACTTAATAATACATTTACAAAGTAAATGGATGGTGATTGCATTTAATCAAACCATTTTCATATTAAATAGTGTAGGTTTATCATTATGCAATTATAATTTAGATACGATATAAAACAGAGCTCTGAAGTGACTCTGATGATATACGTAGAAAATAAAGTGCATATAAAATTATATGAGTACACATTATCATTTACATTGTAAAGACTTTGGTAATTGCTTATAAACACATAAATATATCAGGAGTAATAAAAGAAAGCAGTCAAGTTTTGCTCTAAGCATATGCATATGCAACCTGTCCCACCATCTCCTTTGTGTGACTGTACCTGCCGACACGTCTCGTGATAAAGAACCCGGTTGCACATTTAGGATGTGCATGACTCACAACCTCCATAATTCTCGAAATTAGACATTATCTAATTGTGCACTAATTTTCTTTATACTACAACACATGTAGAGGCAATGTAATACGATATCCCGCAATTATTTCGTATAAATTACTGTTTCCTAAGAGAACAATATTCATCAAGTAGAATGGCAGGTGAAATTTTGTTCTAATGATGAAGGGACGCTAAAGATCAGATAATGCAAATAGCAGAAGTATATTAAAATAGTTAAATCCTGTTACGATTGAAAAGATTCAAAGATCTTTTAAATTAGCATTCATAAAGTATTAATTTGTGAAGAATTAGAAAATAATACTGAAAACGACCCCTGAAAATGTAAAATTTCAGTGACATGTGCAGTGCAATGGCATGGGAGAGAGGATCATAAGGCTATTTGGTTCGCCCTCCTACGTCCGTTTTGAATGGAAACATTTGACAGAACTCTCTGATATGTTTAAGCACTATACAATACGCGTATATGTTGAAATTAAAAAAACAATTTTTATATTTTTAAATATTAAAACTGAATATAAAAATGAATATTTAGTATTTTAATTCTTTATTTTAAATTATTACAATCTATTATCTACCCAAACTCCGCAACTTAGTGGGTTATTTTCAAGATTCACTACCAATTTTAAAACCGGGGTGGATAGTACGAAATGTGTGGTGGTGAGGTTGTTACCTTGGCCGAGTTTCTGCAGAAATACCTGCAGTGTGCGGGCATCACAGGGCCCTAGCGCTCTTCGTCCGTAGGGAATTCCTTAGGCAGTTTACGCCAGGTACCTCGCGCGGGGCCACGCAGGTGAAAGGAAGGGCCCTTACCTCGCCAGGCCCCCACCCCCTCATCGCGCTCGGCCCTTTGGGAACAACACCATGGATTCAATCATACAAAAAGCAGAATTTTTTTTCAAAACCGTTCAGATTGCACGATTTAATGACTTATGAAAATAAAAATAATGTACCGGGCTTTGTGAACCTTTATTTTTCTCTCCACTTTGTGGTAGAAAACCCACAATAATGGAGAATTTTTAAGAAGCCAGACGGTCATGAGGTCTTTCGATATTGAAATTCACATTTCCGAATATTTGTTAATTTAAATAAATACATTTTCTCTTGTTACTCATGATTATTTTTATTGTTTTTTTATAAAAACTTACTTATTACTTTTATTTTTTTGGCAAACTATTTTCCAAGCCTGTTAGGAAGAACTTTACAACTGTCTTTTACGACATAAAATGAACGTAGGTGTAGCAATTTGTACATAAAAAGACTACAGAATGTGTTCGAAAACATTTTCCAACACCCTCCAACCATGTAAACTGAAATGAACATGGCCCGTTGCAAAATTAATTTGACGCGTGACCCATGGCTCGTTGTTTGAGATACTGCTTTCGCATCCACCTGCAACTGATCAGGTGAAACTACAGATCAGAACAGCTTCGCAATCCTTCTGTCAATCAGGAGTTGACGGCTTCCGCACAGCTACTGCTGTGGGAAATCCGCCACCAGGCCCCCAACCCGTACATTTGGGCTTACAAAGCTACAGTTGTGAATTTTATTGAAGAAATTTGTTTTATTAGAGAAAGGCGTTTTTGACCGCTTATTTTGCAATCCAGACCATAGTGCGTTGGCCTGCATAGGCCTGCCTAGCCCCTGCTTCAGAAGACCCGCTTCAGGGACTTTCACCGATCGCTGGGCAGACGCTGAGGACCCTGACCTTGAACGCTGAGAAAAACACCCTGTTCCGAGAATTTGGCAAGGGCGCGCCCCAAAATGGGATTTTGATTCGGGGGTGCGTTCTAGGTAATTACAGACTTTGGTGATCTTGTAGATGGCAACGTGACAAGCCAGAAGTAGCTCAGTTGGAAAGAGGAATTATTTTTGAAAAGAAAATTACATTTTTTAAGAAAATAAGAGACAGGAGCGGTCATATCGCATAATAAAGAAACATAATTATTTTCACTATTGTTTGCAATAAGACATGCATTGAAGACTGTACGAATAATTTGAGTGTGTGTGTTTAGTACGTCGCAGTATACACTACCCCAATCTCAATGCATGTCCTAAATGATATTTTGATTCAGAGCTTTAAGAGGAAATAATTGCTGCCTTCAATGGTTTCATGGTTGCTACTTATCAAAAAACTTACAAATTAAGGTCGTGGATTCGGGGTAGTAGAGAGGCACCCAGTTAATTTTTAGAAACAATAAATTCTACGGTTCGGTTCCGTTGTAGATTCATAACATCTTCAGTTATTATTTATGAATGAAAAAGATAATGATCGAGTATTTAACATATTTTAGAGTTTAACAGAGTTTAGTATATGTTGACACAATATCAAGAGTTTTTATTTTAGACTTTCTTCACATGAATTTAAATACTGATTTTAATTTACAACTCATTTGACAAACATTTCAAAATTAATAAATACGAAGTTATATGGATTTTAATGATATGAGGTATTAGAACCAATACACACATTCTTCTAAAATCCTGAGCAACATTTTGTGATTATAAATAGTTTTCGAAGTCTAGATACATTCATTCGTACATACATTGATTCGTATGATATTGTATCTGTATACTTGACAATTTGTTATATTTTACTGATGAAAGTAATTTTTTTTTATTTTAGTGTAATTATAGAGTCAATATATTTCCATATTCGTAATTTTATCAGTTGCGGCATCATATTTTTAATACATAGTATTCATGTATTACTACTGATATCAATTTTTTAATACTTAAAATTGCAAGAAAAATCGAAATAGCAAAATAAACTTGTTTTAGATACTTGTAAAATAAAAAGAAAAGCTTGTAGTATATCTCAAAATAATTACGTAATATATATCTATGATGATTTTTTTCACCATAATTCAGAATATTGTAGTTTTAGGAAATGTTGGCATAATTTTGCACACTACATTGCCCCAAATAAGAAAATGCTGTAGTTTCCTGGAAGAAATTATGCATGGCGACGGTTTTGATTTTTTATAAACATTCGATAAGCGTTGAAAGTATCACTTAGGGTTAGGAAAAACTCTAATAATTAAAATTCTAAAACAGGATTGGCCAACTGCTCCTCGCACGGGCGTACAATCTGGCGAACATACGACTTCTTCCTCTCTCGAGGGAAAACGGAGGGAGATAGCGCTCGCTCTTATGTCTTCAGCGCTGTCCTCCCCGATCGTTCGTATTTTACATAACCTTCCCTCATTTATTAGTTTTTACAAAAAAATTTTGTACAATAACATACCTGTATATTCCTCGTCATAAATCTCTATCTTTGATTTATTTTACTAACTGTAAATTTAGTTGAAAGTAAAATGCAATTGCAATTCAACTCCTGTTGTTTTCTCCCTAGTTACCAACGTTATCCAACCCTAGCGCGCGCGTCGAAGTCAGGGATATTTAATCTCTGTGCCTCGGCAGATCGCCAGTTCCGAAGAACGCGATGGGCCGGGCATGTGCGCGACGCCGACGATGAAGCAGTAACACCTTGCGGAAACCAAGACAGAGGAAACTAGTGGAGCTAAAACAGCACGGACTTTCTCGCCCGTATTTTCACGCAAAATTACGCGAAAAGTACTCAAATTTTCGAAAAATTGTTGATTATCTTATTTCGAAATCTACCTTTAAGGAACAGATTTCATTAAGGGAAAAATCTCGATCTTAAAATTTTATTGTAGGAAGACGCCGAGAAATTTTGAACTGTTGCAATTTTCAAAAAATCAGGAATTTCAAGGAACATGAGACCTGCACCAATGTTTTAAACGTCCTTCACACTATCCAAGAAAAAATTTAATCGAAAACGATGGAGCCATTTTGTTCAAAATTTAAAACATGTCCCGGGAGTTTCATGTAAAGTACCCCGCGAAGTTAAAATATCGGTTTCAAATTCAAGGGACAGCGACATTAACCATGTCGATAGGGGAATATCAATTTTGGAGAAAATCGGCAGAACGATTTAGCCGTTAGCGTTGTTCACAGACGGACGGGCAGACACGTTTTGCCGTCATTCGATTTTTTTATATCGAGGACCCACAAAACATGTATTCTGGTTACACCACGTGTTAGAGGATTCCCCCCCCCCTAAATTTACCAAGTGTATTTATCTACCTTTTCGTTACCAGGGCCCTGTAATAAGAGTTTTTCTGCAGAAAATTCGCCGTTTTTCGCGCAGGATTACATAACTTTCTCTCTACTCCGTAACGAGAAAGTAAAAATCTACGCTGGGATTCTTGCTTGCTCCTCCCCGCGGGCACGCTTTGTCGCGAAGAGCGAGGAAACGAAATCGTAAAGCGGATCAGAACCTCCAGCACGAGCCGAGCCGGCGGCGGCGAAACTCCAGGCATCAACAGGGGTGGTGGAGGCGGTGCAACTGGAAGTGACATGGTGGCGGACGAGGAACAGGAGGAAAAAAGAGAATGTGAAGATTGCAGCAGGGGAATTAGAAGAGGTGGTTGCTGTTATTATTGTTGTTGTTGTTGTTGTTGGTAGTGGTGGTAGTGGTAGTAATAGTGGTAATGGCAGTGGTGGTGGTGGTGGTGGTGGTGGTGGAGGTACAAGGTTGGTTCTGTTGGTGGTTGGTGGCGATGTTGGTGGTGTTGACAGGGTCGGCAATGAGGAAGGAGATGACGTTGGTGTTATTATTGGTGGAGGAGGCGGCAATTTGATTAGGGGTTTGGCGGTGGCGGTGGTGGCCGCGGCGGCGACGGTGGTGGTGGTGGTGGAGGCGATTGTGGAAGGTTGGTGCGGATTGTGGAGGAAGCAGGAGAGGAAGCGATGGCGCTTGCGGTGGTGGAGACAGGGTTGGTGGCAGGGTTGTTGGCCGCCATGGCGATAGCCTTGGTGCTGCTGTTGATGGGGGTGGTGGCAATAGTATTAGGGGTATAGTTGCTGTGGATGTACTGGTGGTGGTGAGTGGTGGCGTTAGCAATGGCGAGGGCGATGGCGAGGGCGAGGGCGAGGGCGAGGGCGAGGGCGAGGGCGAGGGCGAGGGCGAGGGCGAGGGCGAGGGCGAGGGCGAGGGCGAGGGCGAGGGCGAGGGCGAGGGCGAGGGCGAGGGCGAGGGCGAGGGCGAGGGCGAGGGCGAGGCGGGCGAGGGCGAGATAGAGCGAGGGCGAGGGCGAGGGCGAGGATAGGGCGAGGGCGAGGGCGAGGGCGAGGGCGAGGGCGAGGGCGAGGGCGAGGGCGAGGGCGAGGGCGAGGGCGAGGGCGAGGGCGAGGGCGGGTGCGAGGGCGAGGGCGAGTGCGAGGGCGAGGGCGAGGGCGAGGGCGAGGGCGAGGGCGAGGGCGAGGGCGAGGGCGAGGGCGAGGGCGAGGGCGAGGGCGAGGGAGAGGGTGAGTAGGGCGAGGGCGTGGGCGGGGGCGAGGGCGTGGGCGAGAGCGCGGTGCGCTACCTGCGGGGCGTGGGCCGCAGGCGGGTGGGCGGCCGAGGGTTGCAAAGCGTGCGGGGCGCTCGACGCCATCAGCCGCTGCCTTCCTTCTGCTCCGCGCCGCCCCTCCGCCCCCGGCCGCCCGACCGATGGCCCTGGAGCCCGCGCCCCGCAGCTGTGACCTCCGCTAGTAAATATCTCCCGCAAGCACAGTTCTAAGCGGCGTCCCAGCAGAAGAGGGTGGACGTCATTTAAAGGCACGCGCAGTCATCTTATGATCACCTCATTCAAAGGTCGAGCACGGATTTTGTTCACATATCTTGAATATTTTAACAAGACATTTTGAGTATAATAAACAAATGATTTAAAAATTCATGTAAATGAAAGCCAGATCGAAACGTGGCAATCGATTTAGAGAACATGCATTTTGAAACACATGATCATTATGATGTGTTAAACCAATATTTTTATTTAAAACTATCATTAAGGACTTCTAAGGTATCCGTAATCACTTCTAAGAAATCCGTTGTCATAAAAACTTTGTCAAAACTTTGAATAACATCATGCCTGAAGAGTTTTCTTGTGGAAAAAATCATAATAATCAGATAATAGTTTCAGTCACGAACATTCAATACCTGATATCATTTTGTTACTGTGGACCATCTCACACTGAAATTTTAAAATATCAAATTTCAATCCTTTTTACAGCTTTTAGTGAATTATTTCCGTGTTTTTCATTCATACTATACTTTTTGGAATTTAAAACTCGCTGCATAAGGAGCTAGCACAATAAAACTTGAGCAAATGCTCAACAGAACTACTAAGAGAGGAGTTTGCTACCAAAGTAGCAAAGCTTTCGAAAACAAAAAATTCAAAAATTTCCTGGTGATGTCTCTCAGAGCACAGTCTGTACGTGCAAGATTAACATTCGTCCCACCTTGAGTGTTTCGGCAGCTAGCGCGGACTTTCCGAATGTGCGCCAGGCCGCAGAAGAAAGGCCAGCGAGTGCTGGCAGTCTCAGGTGTGCTGCGGCTGACAGAAGGGGCCGCTCTCGGCTCGGCGCTTCAGCGATGCAAATCGGCGCGGCGCGGCCCGGCCCGGCCCGGCCGGCGACTGCATCTGGCAGAGAGCGCCCCGCACAAAGGGCGCCGCCGAATATTTACGAGAAACGGAAACGGAGTTTAAAAGAGAATCAGAGAAAAAAGGAAACAATTCCGGTTTGCAGGAAGACATGCAAGGGGCCTCATTCGGAACCTTACGTTATATTGTTACCGTTAAAAGACGCAAGAATTCGATATTGTGCAGATTTCAAACTTAAAAAAAGGTATTATTTGTAAAAAAAAAATTGATCAATTTACAAGCTTATAAAGGGAATACATCCGTAAATCTTTAAGGTCCTATGAATTCAAGATTTCAATGTCAAACATGGACATGCTACTTTCTATTGCGAATACAACAATGCCGTGAATATTACGTTAGCAATGCATAGCACATGTAAGCACATGAACGTAGTGCATGCGCGAAAAACATTCTACTCTTGTCCCGGATAGAACCAAAGCCAGAAAACAATAAGTTATTATTTTTTCCGGAAGCGTCAAAAACTTTGGTCATTCGTCCAGTAATTATGGTTCGTGCTATAGCCCGGAAGGTGGGGGTGCTCCTTCCTAGAAGTAGTCTTGCGAGGTATTTTCTCCTTGGCCTCCGTGTATTTTCCCTTAGCGCTGCATCTTAGCCGGCACAAGTTCTAAGCTACCAACTGGTCTCCAAACATGTCTGTGAAGTCCATATAAGTGTGTGTGTGTGTGTGTGTGTATGTGTATGTGTGTATGTGAAAAGGGAGAGGAGAAGACAAAGTTGAGGTAGGATAGATCGCACTTGGTCCCGTTCGTTAGCGTATCGCTCCAGCATTCACCTGGTGTAGAACGGAGAAATGGAGAACTTCAGAATGGTTGAATTCGATCCCTCAATGTTTACGCGTTCGCAAAGATGAGGGTTTGCATTGAACAGCTAGCTGCACCTCTTTACTCAGCACGGATCATAACCCACGAACGCGCGCTGTGGTATCTCCTTTCGAAAAAACGCATCAGAAAATGCGAATACTGCGCGACACGGGCTGGGTTGATTTCCAAGTTCACATGTAAATCGGTGCGGTCCAGTGAGAACACTCCCACCCTGCCCTCCAGAACGCGCGAAATATTCATGAGAAACGGAAACTCAATTTGAAACAAAGGGAGGAGGGGAAATGTCTGTAGTTTGAAGACGACTCCAATGTGCCTCGTTCGGATCCGAAAGTCATTTTTAGCCACAATTTGATATTTTGAATTCGATGTGGCACAGGAAATTACGCTTTAAAACGATGGAATTGCTAGTGACAACTTCCTCTAAGTTGATGAAAGCACACGTTTAAAGAAAACAGCTTGAGAAAATTATTGCAATGCCTATAATTAACTATGTCTTTTTATTTTCAAATTGTCCTTGGTTAAATATAGAAATAACTCAGCTAGTAATTCAAACAAGTTAAACGCATGAAATGTCAACAATTAGTTATCCATAGAATTGCAGATACATGAAACACAAAAACTCTAATGAAGGCCATAGGATAATAACAAAATTACAAATTTCACTTACGTAGATCTGTAAAATGGAAATTCTGAAATGATTACAGCAATAGTAGACGTTTACTGTAATAACATTGACACAGTAGGTTGCATGCCATTAATTACTTTGCAATTGTTTTTAATTTTAATACCTTACGCTACTCTGAAGCATTACTATTCAGAAAATACGTGAAATTCGATATATCTAGGAATAGCATCAAAAATAGTTACTGAAATAAGTATGAAAAAAATTATTTTTTTATTAATTAATGCCATATCTCATTTTCCCTTCTCTAAATCATTACTACATACACTGAACATGTTAAAATAAAAGAGATCCACTATTTGCAATTTACAAATCAAAGAATTATTCATTTCTTTATAAACACTTTTCTTTATCTGGCATTTGCCCGGCTATGCAAAATACAAAAGGAACCATAGCAAAAAAGTGCATTCTGTAACAGAAAAGGATAATCAAGCTTGGAGGAAAGTGAACTGGTTCTTGCGCACGAATAAACGTAAATATAATTCACTAGACAGAGGATACAGACTCCATATAAAACCCTTCAAGAATAGAGGCCTCGGAGAAACCACACAAACGATGACGGGTCCTGAACTTGAAAAGGGATAAGATTATAGGGAGAATTATCTGTTCATCATTGCTTTTGAAAGCTTAATCCCACACGGTGTGGGATTTTGAACAATGTGGTGGTGGTGGATACTGTTAGAGTGGGTGCTCTGAAGGAATCTAGTGATGTCTTTGAATTGCTGGATTCTGTAAAGAAATAATGTAAGATTTATTTGAGTTTGCGCCAAAAACTTGTTAGTATGAAAAAACGCTGAATACACTGAAATAAAGAGTTTTCTCAAATCTCATGCTCGTGCATTTTTAAATCAGCTACGTTGGAAGTCATGTGACTACCTGGAGTTAATTCACCGAAACCAAATTAGTACCGAGTTTTTTGCGGCTTTGGTATTGCTATCAGGTCGAAGAGTAAAAGTTTAGAATACTTTCATAAATCGTATCCCAAAAATGATACTCACCTACTATAAATTGTGTTTCTCGACTTGCGAACAAGTGTTACCTTGAAACAAGGAAAGAATGGTTAAATTATCCTGAATTGCATTATTCAATTTCTTACTGGACGTAAGGGATTAAATATGATGATTAAGCTCATAATTTTTTACGTTGCAATGTATATAATTGCAGTAACGTTCATTAGTACACTGGAAAAGTTTTCACTTTAACCGCAGTGTATCAATTGATGAATGCACTATGTTTGTCAATATTTGCTATTGCCTTCTATTTAATGAGAAAAATTACGAGAGAATAGTCTACTTATTTCCGTTGAAGATGTATATCAATGGGCACCGCAACAGAGACAAACACAAAATCTATTGAATTTTACAAGAATTAAAGCATTCTTCAAACCATATCACTATTGTTAGATAATTCCGAAGCATATTCGATATTTTTAGTTGTTCAGTGCAAAGTGTTAAATATAGTCGATATTATATTATATTTTTGGTCGTAATGCGTTGACAAAAGAAGAAATTGAAATAGGAGAATTTAATGTCACATGCATGTCCTTACAACATTACTGCCTTTTAGATACTGCGATTATTATACAGATTTTTTCGGAGGTAGATCAAAGACAATCAACTTTACTTTTCTTCACATGCAGCCTTGTTAAGGAATAGCTTCACCCGAAAGAGCCACGATCCGGACTTCACAATGTCACCGGAGCCGCTAGCGTGTCAGTCAGGCGGACGCCGCAATCCACTTGCATAAAGCTGCGCCGTTTTTATCCCTCCCAAAAAATTCCTGAAAGTTTTACGCACCCGCGCGTCACACAAAGGAACCCCGAGGTTCCTCCGGCCCGGCCCTAGCCGACAACTGCCGGTCGGAACGCGCCTCGCCCAGGGAGAGCAGGTGTTGGCGCGCGGAGCAGCTTGCAGCCGACTCGCAGATCTGCGCCCCGCACCCTCCGCCCCCACCCCCGCCCCCGCCCCCGCTCCCCCGCTGCTCCCCCCTGCGAGGCTGCGCCGCTCTTCTCCGCCTCACCCCCACCCCACCCCCTCCCTCTCGCGAGACCTTCGCTTCTCACCCGGGCTGCCGAGGGGTAGGAAACTTTGAAAACCGATCGGAAACACTATTTTCCGTTTTATTGGAGGAGTTGCGCGCCGCGGCTGTCGCTTTCACGAAGGCCTCGCGCGCGGGCAGAGCCCGCTTCGGCCTATTCAATAAGGAGGGACTGCGAAACCCCGAAATTAGGTGAAAAATGCCGGGAGGTTCAAGTACACACCGGCGTGGAGCGAGAAGAGCCGCTCCAAGGAGTTGCGAGAAGTTTGGCAACGTTTCAACTAGGAGGAAACGGCGTCTTCCATCCCCGAAGCATTCTGACTCCTGCTCTGCAGAAGATGAATATTTGGACATGCAGATTATTCTGTTTTGAGTACACGGACCTCAATGATAAACAAACAAAATAGAAAGGGTCTTGAGAAAAGTAGTTTTCTCTATTTTTTGTATTTCAAAATATGATGCGACGATAGTAACGACTTGAGTGTTTACAGAGCCACGCCACAAAATACTAGAAGTAGCAAATGTTAAGTTAAATTTGGACATTTCTATAAATTATATTTTATTGGTTATGTAATATGGCGCAAGAAGTAATCAAATTAAAACACATGACGGCGCGGTTACAAAAAAATAAAGAATTTTCACTGAACTCCGTTTGAAAAATGAAGATATTGGAAAATATGAAATAATAACACCATGTTTCTAGAATGAATTGAATCGAGAATGACTTCCAATCAAAATATACCTTTCATTATAAATGCACCGAAAAATGTGAAAATAACAAAACCCAGAATTTCGAAATATATCAACTGAAGTGTCTTAACCAAAGTATATTGTGAAAAAGAATGCTTTCAAAAAAGAGCTTTATCGCATGTTCTGTTTTGCGCATAAATAATGACAAGTGAAATTTAACGTGCATTAGACGTTTTGAGACGCCAAAATGCATTTCTGAATTCCATTTCAACTTTTCAAAGATCGATATAAAATAAATACTTTATTCATTCGGAGTATCGAAACATTCGTACTTAATTAAAAAAAACATCATGTACAGCAAAAATTACATATATATAAATTTCTCAGAAAAATGTTCAGTCGTGTTTACTACTTACGTTTTATTTTACACACTTGAGTCCCATTTTCTCTTACAATAAACAAAACTATCGTATACATTCCCGCATTTTGAAAGAGATATTTATTACTTCAACCTAACCTTGAGGATTAGGTTTCATTCATAAAATGAATTCATTACCGACCATTCAAAATTAATTCCAATATCGATTTAAGTTTTCTCATTTCCCTCCAACTAAAGTGCTGTTAGTCACGCTGCCGAGAACAGTAGCCACAATCGGGGGTTTCCCTTTCTAGGTATTCCGGCAGCGAGTCACTGCCACACAGGGGGACCAGTTCTAAGCGCCCGACTTTTCTTCCAACATATGTAATAGTATAATGCATGTAAGTGTAAATGTGTACTTGTACAAGGGGAGAGAAGAAGACAAGCACGAGGAAGGAAAGATTGCGCGACCCGTTACCCATCTGTTTAGGTACGACTCCACTATTCGGCTGGTTGTTTTCGATGAAACAAAGGAAAACTACAACCAGAGCAGTCAGACTCTAGAATTCTCCTCCAGACATAACATTATTAGACAAATGAGGAATGGCCTGGTGAATCAGAAACTTAAGTATCTTCAGTAGTAATTTTATTCCTGACGTTTCGTCCAGTCATGCGCGACCTCTATAGAGGTGTATTTCCATTGATACATTTATATAAAAATGTTACATTAAAGATTAGAGGGGTGATATATATATATATATATATATATATATATATATATATATATATATATATATATATATATATATACAGAAGTCAGTTAATAAAGACAGCACCAGTTTTTATTTAATTATTGTTTTTACTCGTGAAATAGTCACATTTTCCGTGTGTTGGAAATTCACAGGTAAATCATTTCTAGGTCAAAGGGAGGTTCCATTTGCCTCTCCCAAAATACTATTATTCTTTTTGCTGGAAAAGGTTTATTTTGAAAATGTCTGTTGACACATAGGGGGCCAAAATTAATTCAAATTTGGCGCCAATTTTGAATTAATTTTGACCGCCCATGTACCAAGAATGCCGATTCGAAGTACTTTTTCGAAAATATTTTCCTGTAATTTTGTGTGAAATATGCCCTTTTAAACGATCATTTTTCCAAGGAAACATTCCCAATTTTTTCTTCAAAATTTCTTCTGGTATATGTCAGAATAGTGCTGGTCACTTTCGGGGAATTCTCTGTATTATCTAAATTTAAAAAAATAACATGTCAAAATTACAATATTGAAGTTACAAACTTTTCAGAAGAAAATTTGTTTTAAAAATAAAATTTTAAAATAAAGTCATAAGTAATGTTTTTTAAAAATGTGTAATTTTTGGTTAATTTTTGCTTGAAGTTAATGCAATTTTAAAAAAATCTTATCTTAAAACGGCTCCAAATTTTTTATTTTATTTTTCCTCTCAAATGAAGTAAAGGGCGCTTAAAAATTGTCGCAAATTTAATTTTCGTTGAACAATGTGATTTTTCAAAAATTGGGAACCTTACAAATAATTCGAGAATGTATATGCTGGTGTAGCATTACTAGTAACAATTGTAATTTATTTACTTCAACGACGCGCCACGCAGCACTATTAGACTTTTGCGGCACGAGGGGGAATGGAAAAATATACTTATTAACTCGACAGGTTTAGTCTTATGTTATAACTAGGGGCTGGAATTTCAGGCATTTTTTCCTGAAATAGGAGGGCAAAAGGCATTTATTTTCAAAAAGATATGAATTTAAAAAGGCATTAACTACTTAAGCTAGAATAAATTTTATTCTAGCTTAAGTATGGATGCCGTGTCTTCGAAATGCTGTTGTGGACTCTCTTTTAAATCTTGAATTGACATCATCGAAAAATGAATGATGTTTTTCGTTCTTCGCATTTGTGTAATCACCAGCACTGAGAAGGATATATCATAATCTGCTGCATACAGTGCTGTCCTCGAAAGGGATCAGAAGCCATACTCAAAACTAGGACGCTATTCCTCGTGGGCTAACAAAGCCTATTCACATCAATGACAAAAGTCGGAAATCTTGACTGGAATGATCTTCCTTTTTCATTTGGATTTTTGACACTGAAAGACAAAACATAACCGTGCCTTAGTGTTGTCCAGGCTTGCAAGAACATCTATCCAACTTGATCGAGATCAATGTCAGGAGAATTAAAAAGCAATAAAAAAAGCGTCTCCCGAGCATCATAATCTGAGAACATTTATGTATTTATTTATTTATTTATTTACTTATTTATTTACTCTATTTGTTTGTTTTTTGTGTGTTTGAGTTATATATTTCAAGCAGATCTACGAGATCGTTCCCTCTCCAGCAGTAGCACTCTCACGGGATGAGTAGAGTGTACTTGCAGTGCCTCTGACCAGGAGACTAAGTCAAACTCAGCCACTCGCTGTCTGAAGAATTTTAGTGGCCGGCCACTCTTATCGGTATTTTTTTGTGGTTTCTACGTCGAGCGAATGCCAGAATAAACGTGCCTAACAAACGTGCCACGCACCGCACGTGATCTTTCCTTCCTCTTCCTTGTTCTATCCTCACCCCTAACTTACACACATTCACATACACTACACTACCGTACTTGTCAGGAGAGCAGTCGGGAGCTCAGGGCTTGTCCCGGGCAAGCCGACAAAGGTCGGCGCCGGATTCAGCTAGGGAAAATCACCGCCACCTCCCTCGATCAAAAAATACACTACACTTACAGACTAATAGCCTTGATAGTTGTCGCGCTCGGAATCACTCCATCAATCGGTCTCCTCTGAATAGAAGCGAACCGCCATGTTTCCTTAGCGTGCTGTCCGCAGAGGAGCCGTCCTTGCTCCGAACGCAACCTGCTGTGGCCCAGCGTCGCAAGAGCCGATGACGAGGCTCTTTCTATGCGCCGGCCTCCCGCCCGTGATTTCATGCGCATAATGAGCCGCTTTCCATGCGCGCGGGCGGCGCGCGGTGGCGACGTACTACTACATCTCTTTGGAGGCTCGCTCGTAAAAAACGATGGCTCGCCGCGGGAGCAGCATTGGTCAATGGCGGCGTCCACGCCGGAGGTCAGGCGGGAAGGTCAGGTGCGGGGGTGGCGTCGGGGCGGGCGGTGCGTGCCTGTGTGTGGCCTGTGGAGTGTGTTTGTGCGTGGATGAATACTGAAGTAGGTGGTGTGGTTGTGGGTAAGTGTTTATTTCTATGTAAGTGCTGGTTCGATTGATGGATTCATTGAATTTTTCGTGTTTGCGGACGCGTCAACTGCTTTGGTCGTTATTCCCGTTCGTGTAGTGCATGTTTTTTGCTGCAGATGGCGGTGATCTTCCCCCGCTGGATGGCGAGATCCGGTGCCGACCTACCGTCGGCTAGTGGGGTTTCCCCATAACCAGGACTCTCCAACCTCCTGGGACCACCCCAGCCGGGACAAGCTCTAAGCTCCCGACCGGTCTCACGGAATATATGGTAGTGTCGTGCATGTTAGTGTAAGTGTGTGTGTAAGGGGAGAGGATAGAACAATGAAGAGGAAGGACAGATCGCGCGCGGTCCTTGGCCCGTTTGGTAAGGTACTGCTCCGGCATTCGCCTGGTGTTGATCGGAGAAACCACGGAAAACTACCGATCAGAGCAGCCGGCTGCTATAATTCTCCTTCAGACAGCGACTGAATTCGACCTACCTGAAAAGCTAGTGTCGAAAATCCTGCCACCGTCAGGACTCGAACCTAGGACTTCCCGGTCAGAGGCGCTGCAGTGACATCAGTTGATGCCCTGAGCTACCGCTCCCGATGTAAGTGCTGGTGTTTGTGTGCGCACGCGATTATTTGTATTTGTGGATGTGAATTGCTGAGTGTGTATGTGCGTGTGCTTGTAAGTGCCAGTGTGCATTTGTGTGTTGTGTGTGTACGTGCATGTGTGTGTGTCCATGTGGAACACGGATGTGAATGTAGATGTTAGTGTATGCCTTTTACGTGTCTTTTATCCTGATATCGAGTTATTGCTGGTATGAGTTAGCCTGTGCGAGCGATTCGCAATTTGATGATAATTACCTGGCAGAATAGTACAGTTCATAGAAGACCAGTAGTTGATTCGCAACAATTCTGAAGATAGAAATTTCTTTTCAATTCCATCTAATATCCAACGTATACTTCCTAGACTCTAAAATAATATAACTTTGTTTGGCACGTCTTTCCGAGTTTCAAGCCCAGCATAATAACAATAATTTTATTTCATTACAGTTTCTCCTCTTGTATAACATCAAAGTTGCCGCCAAGGTTTGTCGCATGAACTGCATTGCGACAGTTGGCCTCGTGTCCCGTGATTGCTATCAAAATTTCCGGTGCGGAGGGGAAGTTGGCGCGCAGGCGAGCCGGAGCACGGGTTGCAGGTTCGCTCGCCAAGGACGTGCGAAAAGACAACGGTGCTCGCCAAGGAGTAAGTCATCGCTCTCCTCTCCGCTTGAGAATCCTCACACCCACCGCCTCGATTGTCTCTGTACACTGCAGGATCGGACAAGTGAGAACAGCGTTAATGTTCCACGCTTTCAACCCACCTCTTTCGGCGCCATCAGCGACTTCGTGACAATGACACTTTAAGGAAAAGACAAATCTTGAGATTTATTTGACGTTCTCGGAAAGCTTTTTAATTGAGAAAACGCTAGACTTAGTAACCATATTACACACAAAGTTAAACAATAGGAAACAATAATTTAAACTACTACTGTAAACAATGCGTTATTTGTGTTTTAAGATGAATGAGGAACAGGAAGTTCATGAAACTTAATATCATGGTATCAACCAAAAAGCTAGATGCAGCAAAATAATGTGAGCCACGAATTTATAAGCGGGACCCCCTATTAACATTGAAATAGATCTGAACATATGACAAACCTAACCTAACCTAACCTCTCAATTTTCAAATTTAATATTCAAATAAAAAATTCCACACATTCACATGTATTATGTATTTTAAAATAACTTTCGTGTATATTTTTATGGCTATATTTAAAAAAACATATGTGTTTCTGATTGTTAAAATCAGAATTAACACATCATTTTGCCTATCGTTAAAAATAGTTAACAGCAATTTTGAGCGTATTTATGAACCATAATAATAATAATGATAATAATAATAATAATAATAATAATAATAATAATAATAATAATAATAATAATTATTATTATTATTATTATGTGGGCTGTTCCAAATAAAGCAATGGTATTTTTATAATTATTGTTATTATTTTAAACGTACTGGAGCCACTCTATTGAGCGCGAGCCTGTAGGGCGTACTTCGTCTGCTCATGTATTACTCCAGCCTTGCAGATAACATACTGCTCTGCCGAGCTGATGAGATCCACAGCCACTAACCGGCCAGCGGTCTCCATGGAGAAAGCACGAGTCTGACAAAGAATGTTCGCGAAAGCTATGAAAGCGTTTTATTTGAAATATATTTTTTACTAATTTTAATCTATATTGCCCCTCTGCTATTAAAAACTCTTTTTGGATAACCATAAATTTATTTATTATTTAGTGATAAGTTATTGCTTGTTATTACCTTCGGTACGGAGATCGATATATCACTTATCTGGATCGAAAAGACAGTGGTTACAAGGGAAATATGAAAACAGTTGGATGATGCTACATGCTCTCTGATGGAGGGAATTATGGGAGGGAATTATGAAAGGGAATTATGGGACGGAAATATGAAAAGACAAACTGAGTCCAGTTAACATCTAGTTAATTAGTGAATATTATGCGGATTGAAATCTGAATCTATCAAATGAGGTTAAAAATAAAATTATGTATTTTCTACATCGGGTGTTAACTGGTTGTAAGTCTCGGCCGACAAAAAGCCTTCGAGCCAAAGGACATGGGACATTTTGTCGCTGCTCGACCATTAGAAGCCTTATAACGCACTTCTTGCTTAAATATCTATTATTTCAATGTTTTGGTATTATCTATACATGGGGATATACACAGTTATTTAGTGATTCCGAATAGAGTCAATCAGATTTTTAAAATTAGTTTTTTCACATTGGTGAACATGAAACATCGTGATATCGAGTGATTGCTGGTATGCGTTAGCCTGTGCGAGCGATTCGCAGCGTAAAAATTGTCATTTTTTCAGGAGAAAGGTTTTAATCTGAGTGGAGAAATGTGTCCCGTGGTCAGAAATGTTTTACTCCATGTACCGAATGTCTTCTGATATAAATTATGAAAGGTTTACCTGTAACAAAATACTACTTTCTAATCGTACTTTTTATCTTAACTCAAAAATGGAAATTTTGGAGACGTGTTTATTCATTTGTGTCCAGGCAATATTTCCTTTCATGCTACATATATGTTGCAAAAAGCCGTTTTATATTAACATCACGCCCTCCTTCTTTACAATTTTTAACTCCCCCCTCTATCGTTAGTATTTTATTACCTGTAACTTTTCTTTCATCGTTGTATCTGAGATAATTTCGCTTTCTTCTGATATTGCCATTTTGTACGTTCTTTTTCTTCTGTGACAACTGACACACTTCTTCCAATTTTTCTTCACTATCATTCTCCACTCGTTTCACGGTACCCTCTGTTGTCCTCCGTCAATTCTTGGATCCGCTTGACCATCTAGGTCGCCCGGCACTGATATCAAGCTCTTCCTCTTTTCAACCTTTTTGCTTATTCCCCTTTATTCTGGTATTTTCCTACCAGTCCTCTCTCCCAGTGACGCATCTCAACTCATTTTACGCCTTCCCGGTTTTAGCGTAATATCATCTGCTCTTTTTCTCCTTTGACTACTATCAGTGCTTTCAATTTCATTCTTCATTCTCTTCAGCGTACTCACTCATGTCTTCGGTGGACTCCAAGATTCGACGGAGCGGTCGCGAGGCCAGGCGGCGCGGGGCCATCCAAGAGCCAGTTATTTACGCCCGTGACGAAGACGGCGGCGGCGACACGAACGGGGCGAGGGGGAGAGGGACGGGGAGGCGGGGTGGCAACCCCCAATCGATCACCGCCGCAACCGGTCGCCGAAAGGGCTGCTCGGGTCAGGTCAACTCAGATTTCATATTTACTCCGACTCCTGCGACGGGACCCGGCAAGGCGCGGGCGAGACGCGGGCAAGGCGCGGGCGAGGGGGGGGGGAACGGTGGAAAGGGGAGGGGAGGAGTGAGGCGGGGCGGGGTTGCAGAGATCCAGTCGTTGTTCTTAGCTTCGCCCTGTACCTAACCTCACCCGCTCCAAGAGTGATTCCAAGACGGAGTTGGGGTATATGGCCTCCTTGCAAATGTACAAAATAAAAAAAAATCATTTTAAAAATATATAAATACCTTTCAATATTATGCTATTTGTGAATACATTTTAAACCCTTATCAATTCACAAATATTTAAAATGTTACATTTTCGAACTATAAACGAAAATAAACAAATTAAAATTAATGGAAAAATCAAGTATTTTTGCGAAGAAATAAAAGAGGTCACGTCAACATACTATGTTGACGAAGATGACCTCTTTTATTTCTTCGCATAAGAACGTCAAGAACACTGAATTAGAATTCCCACAATTCAAATATTCTTTCTTCCTCGGAGGGCTTTTATCCAGCCGTTAGCCGGTTATCCTTTACGTCTTGAAGGGACGCATATTCCACCATACCCTAGACGCAAACACACTGGTGGGCTCCTCTGGTCTGGGGTCAGCAAAACGAGATCCTGCGCGATAACATATACATGAAAGGTAAAAGACAAACAACCATGCCCAAGGCGGGACTCTTAACCACCTCGACGATCCAAGTTAACGAAAAATTAAATCGTTATCAAAAATCATTTTCATTTTGTAAAAACTTACAAATGTGTTTCCATTGATATAAAAAAAAGTTTAAATATATTGTGAAGCGGTCCTTTCCAATCGTTCGTACCCCCACGAATAAGTACGGCTCCTTCTCCGCCACGAATCACCAGGCACCCACTCCACTCACCCACTTGCATCAAATCGCACTTACACCCGAAAACGCAACCAGCAATGCAGAACACTCAAGAAAGAGAACACAGTTTGTACGCATTCTTACGATCATTTCTAAGTTCATTGTAGGGACAATTTCAATTGATGTTCCACGTGCACCGTCGTGCAAATGATTCTTATTGTATTTCTTTTATTAATTATTATTCTTGTTGTTCTTGCTTTCCTTCTTCCTCCCTCATCTTCTTTTTCTTGTTCCAAATCCTCACCGGGATAGTAGCATTGAAATCGAAAAATGCTAGGATGATACAGGAAATTAAACCGTTTACGACGTACATTTAAATCGATTAGTTTGAAAACTAATATAAACTGTAACACTTCTAATTGAAATCTACGTCACTGTACTACTTGTAGCTGACTGGTTGAATATTGGAGAAAATAGTCTTATTCCGACAAATATACAAAAGAAGATTTCACTGCGTTATGTATTTTTATTTCCTCTAATTTAAGAATGTATAATTTATTTGAGGCTCTAAATGGAAAATCCAACCGAAAGCACTTCGCACCCACGTTTATTTTATCTCCGTCTTTTCAGTCTCGTGTAAATTGGCAAGACGTTTCACCAGTATGACTTCACACCTCCAAAATTGATGTAAACAACACCAGAAACTCTTCATTACAGGTAATTCGTGAGCAATGGGAAAATGAAGATAAACGAAAATATGAGTTCAAGGCACTAAAACGAAACAGATTAAAACAAAGCTTTCTATTCATTCTGTAGTTTCATTCCCTTAAATTTGAGGTGCGTTGATACAATCGTTGCTCTAAATGGAAAATCAAACTGGATCCGTTTGAAACCCACGACTATTTTATCTCCATCTTCAGCGTCCCATGTAAATTGCCATGCCGGTTCAAGAGCACGTCTTCACACTTGCAGAATCGGCGTAAACAACACCAGAAGCTCTGCTCGTTACAGGTAATCCGTGAGTAATGGGAAAATGAAGATAAACGGAAACAAGATTTCATGGCGATTCCATCTCGCGTGCACAAACCGGCTGATGTCTTCCCGTAGCGGACGCCCGCAGCCTGTCAGCGTCTTGTCAGTGCCACGTGCTCTGCTAGCACATGCTCCAACGCCATCTCCTAGGTCGCTGGGAGAGTCATCGTATCGTATAGTGACATACCAGATTGTCACCAATATGAAATTCAGCGAATTTCATTAGAAATAATACTTTATTAGCAAAAAGACGCTGGTTGCCATGGTTCCGGAGTGCAACATATAAACAATGCCCGTTAGTTCAAAAGCGGACGATAAGTAGATCGCATAATTTTGTTTTAAACAAGAGAGTAAAAGGTGAAAAAAGTTGACATGTTGAATTAGGATACAAGAAGATTGATTCGAGCTCTCAACACGATAGCGATCGGATCAGGGTGCTAGATATATAGCAGTTTACTTGAACGTAGAAAATTTACGCGAGTTCGGACGTAGTGATTTGGCGTCGTTAGTATTAAAAAGATAGAACTCAGAAATTGTTATACGAAGTGAACAGTGAATGGTAAAAGTGGGAATTTTATTAAGCGGACAATGATAATCGAACTTAGTGTCCGATGATAGGAACCCGCTAATAACTTGCTGAACTTATAGCTAATATTTTAACAGCACTTACGATTTTGCTTAGGTGTTGAACAATAAGGAGTATTAGAACTTGTAGCAATTCAAGTAGGTGAATGGGGATGGAAAGACAATGGATAAACAGTATACATAGTGGTGTATGAGAAGAAACGACAAGATACGAATTTGGTCGGTAGCAAGACAGAAGATTGGACGAGGCCCATTGCTGAAGTCTACGGGGAGACATCCTTTACCAGGACAGCACCCAAGATTTTCATGGATAACAGATTCTATAGCGCTATAGTAAAGGTCATGACCAAAAAGAATGATATACTTTGTTACTAAAATTTATAAATAAATTCGTTATTTGTTATTGGTGAAAGCTGATTATCATTTGCCGTCACGTGCAATTCAGTAGGATATTTAAATTTTGCATTTCAGATTCTCGTAACCATTTCCTGGCGCCCATATATTTATTAGAAATTCGGAAACAGGTTACAGGAATTTGAGGGCAGCAAGACGGGTATATGAAATAGGTATATTTCAATATATAGTTTGTTTTTTATCGTTTATTTTCCGAAAATTGATCGGGACGAAAGACCTTTATCTATTTCGATGCACTAATATATTTGTTGCTTGGATCAATAACTACAAATATCATTCTGTGATTTGGTGCGAGAATAATTCTGAATCATATAATGCCATTGGTTCCTGTACCAAACTCTTCACTTGACTAGTACTTCCACCAGCTTCATTATAATACATACGTTTCATAGAGAAAGAGACCAATACTGCTAATAGAGCAATATGGTTGTTGGATGTGGTTGAATGGATGGTGATTGTCGTGATTTCAGTCTATTGAGCGAGACTGCTTGGATGTAGTTGTGTAGAGGAATGCTAGTATTGAGGGAGATCTTCCTGGATTCAAGTAGAATTCCCAGAGTAAGTGCGGGTTTACAGTATTTCCTCAGGTTTCTCAAACTATGAATGTTGGTTGGCACTCGCCAAGTCATCAGCATAGGTAAATTTATGTGAGGTAGTGGGTGCCAAGTCTACAATATACAAATCAAAAAGAATTGGTGAGAGGACGGAGCCTTGTGCTCATATTTCAGCTACTTTGTCATGCTTATATATTATAACTGTGATTGTTCTATTATTCAGCACGTTATTAATAATGTCCTCCTCTTCAGACTGTATTGTAGGCTGCCATAAGGTCTATAAATACAGCAAGCAGTCTTTAGACATTTTTGAAAGCCAGCCTCTATATATGTAGTTACACTGAGCACCTGATCGACACAGCTTTTTCCAGGTCTGAGTCCTGGTTGTTCAACAGGAACTCCTTGCATTATTTTGTTACTGATTCTATTAAGAAACATTCTTTCTAAAAGTTATAACCTGCACTCAGAAGGAATATCGGCCTGTAATTCGGTGCACACAATAAAAATGTAATAGAATCGGACAAAAAAATTATATAAAAAGTGAGAGCTAAAAAAGAAAAAGAACACTTGTACAATGTTGCTCTAGTGAGGACTTTCGGAGCGATATCCTATGAACTTTATTTCATCGAATGTGTTTCATATAGACAAAACATACCAATGCTAAAATACAATTTGTTTTGAATATTTGATATTATAGGATATTATAACGATTATTCTAACGTAATATTTGCGTATAGTTACAACAAGGCCTCATCATTCTCTCCTGTCTCATTCAAAAGTCCACTTTTCCAGAATTAATAATTTTTTGGGGGGAAAAAATCATTATGTTCCACGTGCCCCGCCACCACTTGCCAAAGATGTGAAGTGTTTGGTTTTTGGCTAAAAATACCCGGGTTATAGTTTCCATGAATGAAATTATTATATATAATTTCTTTCAATTAAGAAACAAAAAATACAAAAGCTTTAAAAATTCAGTATATGATGTTGGACAGTGATAGTTTCATGTTTTAATATATCATCCCGGAATTTCTTCACTGTTTTACCCTTTAGCAGATTTATTCATATCAAGTGGCGTCTCGATTTTTATTACTTTACTATTATTAATTATATTAATTAACAGTTAATAATAATAATAATAAATATACCTATAAAATTATGCAAAAATCGATCATCTCAAACACATGCAGGATTGTTCGAAAATTCCTAAATTGCAACGAAACATGAATTGACCTGTCTCTTGGTTATTAACCCGACACAAAGTCAAATAAAAATCCGGTGAATACCGAGAAACAATGTATAATAATAATAATAATAATAATAATAATAATAATAATAATAATAATAATAATAATAATAATAATAATAATAATAATAATAATAATAATAATAATAATAATAATAATATACATGCAGTATTAGGAAAGATTGAAAATCAAGAGATTCTGAGAATTCGACGTTTTAAGATTCACCTTCCAGAATCGTGAAATAATTTCGTGAAATAGTCATACGGACCATGCGCAAGTCGTCATTGCGTCAAGCAACATGCGTCATTGCGACCCTTGCGTGGCCCAGAACAGTCTGTCACGTGCCAGTGCTTGCAAGTGCATCAATTATTCCCGTTGGAAAACTCATTTCCTTCATTCATTCGACGGATTAATGGGTTCATTGCGATTGTCAATGACATTTCAAGGATTACGTTTTGATGCACGTGAAAAAGGTCGAGCAAAAGCATCTTTGTAAATTTGTGAAAAAGTAGCTTTCTACAAAACATCGTAAGTCAACGTTTCTTATTTAGAAGAAAGTTGCATGTTCCAAAATACATAGACAAATAAAAGTTAATGTAAGATAAATGTTAATGTAGTGATACAGTATAACCAGGATTTATCTATGGAGGGTATATGTTTAATGTCTAACCGACATGATGTTTCCTTTAAGGAAATTTTCATTCATGCAGAATTTAAAAGTTATCTTTAGTTACTGATTAATATTATTAAGATTTTCAATTGAGATATCGAATGACTTTCATTTCAACGGAAATCGTAAAAAGGAAACTTGTGACTATCTTTCATCGGCTTCCGGGGGTGGCTGAAGCGCCATGAGTCCCCGCCTCCCTGGTTGCGCCTCTGATTAACACTAAGTTCAAGCAATGAACACCAATTTTGTGAAATCGAAAACCAAAATCCGCACGTGCTAGCAACTTGAGCCGTTGCGGTCTCTCAGCCACCACAGAGACTCGGCACGTGCCAGCGCTTTGCATCTGCGTGGGCTGTTCCGGTCGGCGACCCCCGCCTCTTCCTCCGCTGTTCTTTCACCGGGGCCGGGGCCTGAAAGGATTCAAAGCGGTCGCCAACGGCGGGTCGCGGATCACGATTTGACGCCCGTCGAACTCCGTCAAGTGACGCATTGTGGGCGAAGACGTGCTCGCGCCGGAGACGTCGTCCTCGGCGGCGGTGTCGGCGTCAGGGGAACGGGTCGCGTGGTGAGACTGCGACAACCTGCCCCTCCCCGCCCCCAACCCCTTGCCCCTTCGTTCCCCCTCGCTCGCGCACGCCCGCTGCGTTTTCCCCTCTCAACCCCCGTCTCCGCCGCAGCCGCCTTCGTCGGCTCGCCTCCCCCTCCTCTCCCGCGCTCCCGCCCTCGCCAGGCACCGCCCCGACCCCCCTACCCGCACGGCTCGTACCCGCGCACGGGGGCGGAAAATATGACCTTATCATGTCGCCAACAGGTGGCGTGGGGGCGATATTGAAAAAACGACCGGAAAATAAGTTATATATCGCAGGCGGGGGTGCGGTGTTATGATGGTGGGGGGACCGGGGGTCGCGCGGGGCGGGGGTGGGGGCGGGGGCGGGGGCGCGGCCGAGGGCGTAACCCGCTTTTAATCGGCTCCGCAGCGAGCCGCCGGCGGACGCCGCTCCCGCGTGGCCGAGCGCCCCAAGATTAGAAAGCGAAGTTTAATGGGGGAGCGGGAGAATTTTTAGTTGCAGTCACCCGTTTTATACCTAGTTTAACGAATGTGGCTTAGTTTATTTGTAGGCGTTGCCGTGGCCAGGGGATGGACTTTTTTAAATAGAAGTTGCGGAGCAAGAGAGATATGGAGCGTTATTTGTTGAATGCCAGCGTTCGCAATCTTTTTCATTCCAATAACCATGCGGAAGCTTCAAACAATTCCACACACACTACTTTATGACTTAACACGATTTGAAGATATTTGTACTTGTAAAACGTATGAAGAGATTTTTTTAAAAATTTGCTGCGTCTCCAAGCCCCTTGGGGGGCGTTGAGCGCTTTGCGCTTGTCGGAGTAATCCTCCCATTACTGCGTTTGTTTTATGGAGCAATCCTCCGTTAACATTGTCTGTCGCGTCTCGTCGTAGTCGGTTGTCAAGAGGACCGCCAGGTAGCATCTCCACGTACGCGCCTCCTGCGTCACTACCCAGCGGCTAGAATTAGGAAGGAATAAGGATAGGGGTAGGGTTTAGGACACTTCACAGGGGTTGGACTAGCCCTTGTGAAGCAGCCGAACTCGTTTTGTTGGAACAAATTTCACATGAGATTCGACGGGAATCGAACTCGGATCTCAGTGGTGAAAGGCTCGCGACTTTGCAATGAGCCACGAGTTCAGATTGTTTTGTATTTCTACTCAAATTGTCAGCTTTCTAATAATAGTAAGAAAAATTCGCAAGGGACAAATGCTGCAAGAACTGAAAAATAACTGAATACTTTCTCAATAATAACGTATCGAGTTCCTTTTGACAAATAAGCATTTAATTTAAATAAACAAATTCTGACATACAAAATTGAAGTTCCGTTGAAAGGTCGTTCTATCAGTATGTCTCATCTTCGCCGGCCTCTGATTAAGAAACACCGCTTCGAGCGAGCGGTCGTCAAACTTTTCAACGTCATGGACCTCCAATTTCATATTTCATTTTAAATAACGCGGACCACTCAAAACTCAAAAGAGAAATACATTTGTAAAACAATGCAGTGGCTTGTGTGAAAAAGGTCTGCAGTCACACAAAGCTGGTTCCGAGAGTAGTAGATGGTAAATGGTAAGGATTAAACCTCAGGCCCCAAACGTAGATATAAACTCAACGCACTAAATTTTTACAGGCGGGGGAAAATTGACTTATGGCTAAATACTCACGTCTTGGCCTCAAATTTTTAATTAGCAATTTTTAATTAGATATAAAATCATTTTCTGATGTTTAGTGACTTAACACATTTTCATCCACAACCAGAGGAGATCATTTGTAGTTATATGAAACGCACCAGTTTAATCTAAAAATATATAAAAATTATTTAATTTAAACAAAATTTCCAGTGCTTATTTAACAAAACAAAATATGAAAAGATTGCTTAATTATAACAGAATTGTTGCAAAAATTTGAAGCTTAAGTAATAAATCAATTTTGACGCAATATTTCATTCGACTTCTACAAAACAAGTTCATTAATTTAGTATACTAATTTTGTGCAATATAAAAATGAAGTGGAAGAATTTAAGAATTTCTTGGAGTATAATTTTTATTTTAATTCAATAAAATATAATTAATATTCAGATTTTTCTGCAGACAAACAATAAATTTGAGTACATCTATGTACACATTAGATTGGACTGTAATAATTGCACAATTGTTTTCTATTACTTTGCGTTTGCAGAAGTTACCAACAATTTTAGTGGTACTGTGCTGATTGTGCAAACCCCTCTCTTCTCACATTTTTCTCGTAACAAGACCAGGTAAGAATATAAAAGTCTTTTGACGCAAAAACTTCAATTTTTATTGGCAGTAAACTTAAGTAATATTCACATTAAACGGTGAAGATACAAAGGTTTTACTAAATGTTAGCAGAAACCTTTGTTTCCAGAAACGAATAGTATCACCAACCTACAGAGTACAATATTTGTAACGAAACTCAAATGACCAAGTACTTTCTTTCGTTGTAGAGAGTTTTTGCTGTATGGAAAAAGAGTACTAATATAATGGTTAAAAGGTAAATCAGCCAAACTGAAGAACCATCTACATTGCATGACAGGGAGTCGTTATAAGAATTTTATTACAAAAAGTTAACACTGCATTTATAAATGATTTCAATGACAAATTCTGCACTTTTATTTACTAATGGTATGTTCTTGACTTCTTCTTTGGGAAGGGAATTACGTTTCCGATGAGGGAGTGAAAGATGTGTAAGATTTAATGATAACACAGTTTTCCACCATCCTACCAAAATCTCTAAGTGCCTGGGATATTTGGGATGTCCAGGCGACTTAAATCTCGTCCCAACCACATTCCAGGTTAACTGCCCGCAGTTTGTAGTCGAGAAAGCTGCTATTCTAGCAGAAATATTTCACACCTATGTACAAGTATGAATGCAATGTAAAAGCAACAGGGAAGCAATTCCAAGTTGTATTTCAAATGAAGTCGAGACATTGTACTATTCATGCTTCAATAAATAGAAAGGCAGAATAGGAATATAAAAAATTAATGTTGCTGGGAATTACTTCTGCTCGGTATGATTTTTACACCTTCATTAAAAATAATACAAATAAGTAGTTTTGAAGGAATAATAACGAATGTATTATGCTAGAGCTATAACATATGTACTGAAAAATTTCCCTTGCCTTGCTTGAAAACTTTCTAACAAAGGAGACAGCGTGTGAGCTGCGTATTTTTAATAAACGACTTGCTGTTTCCAGCAAAATATGAAACAAAACTTTTTTCAGGAAAAGAAATACGCCAAATGACTGACACCCACGGAACATATTACTTCAATCATAACATTCCATGAATAACATCTACTACTGTAGAGTGAGGAAGCAGTGGTAAACGACAGGTTGCCAGAAATTGAACACTCACTTCCAGCTAAACGAACCCAACGGAAGCGGTCTATCAACGATTTGACACGGTATAACCCGACAATTATTTTGCCTTGCTATGGGGCTCCAAGTACACAGGATTTTGTGGCACAACTGCCGGTTACTGGCAACGCCGCGTCGCCCGAATATTTCGGAAAAGCCGCAAGGGGGCGCTCGCCTCTCTGGTGGCTCGCGAGACCGCAAACGCAAGCCTTGGGGGCGGTGGCTCCACTTTCCAGGGAGGCGGTGCCCGCGGCGGCGGCGGCGGCCGAGTTCGGAGGCGTCAGCAACGGGGCGGCGCCGGCGGCGGGGCGGCGCCGGTGCCGATGGGGGCGGAGATGGCGGGCGGAGTCAGACATGAGACCCTCTTCAGCGACGGCTCCACATAATTAGTATTTAAAACTTGCCTTTGATTTCAAAACCCTGCCGTCCATTCGTCTTCCAAAAATTACTACCGGTAAAAAATACAAAACGCTCCAAAATAATAAAAGGGAACAACAGAGGCTTTTATGACTTTCGCTGTGAGAATATCCTTTCCCAGAAGTCGTTAATTCTGTCGGTCGCCAGTCTCGACCTCGTCTGAATACACGGCCGTGAATAGCAAATGCGAGACGACCCGCCGAACCGAGTCGTTCTCGCTGGATGCGGAGCGATTCCTCCTGTCCGGGTTCCGACTCCTCGAGACTGCGGCAGGGCGATGTCTCTGCAGCTGTCTTCCAATTCAAAAGACAGCCGACCTCCTACGCCCCACCCCACCTCTCCCTCCCCCTCCCGCTCCACCGCCCGCCCCGACCAAGAAGGATGAGGAAGAGGAGGAGGGGGAGGGACACACGTAATTTGTCGCTAAGTTTCCCCCGTGCGGGCGGACGATTGGCAGGGGTACCCTTTCTCCGGGTCGCCGTATTCTTTCTTACTTGTTCGGTCAATTTAACTCCTTGTGCCTTTGTACGGCGCGCGCTGTGTGACGCGTAGTCGCCTGGAAAATTTCAGGCAAAGGACTTCGCAACCGCACGCGGCCCGCGCGCCAATCAGCAGCCAATAGCGAAGTAGTTTAGCGGCGGGGAGGTGGGTGTGTGGGTGAGTGGGTGGATAAGGGAATGGGCGAGGGTAACAAGGACGTTAGCGGACGACGGGTAACAGTGACAGGATTTGTTAAATGAAAGGACGAAACGACAACTGAAACATTTGGAAGAATTTAACTAGTAGTGCTAAACCAGCATGTACTTTCATACGAAATTACTGGGAAAATATTGACATTTTCGACTAATTATACCTAACCTTATTTCAACATATATATTTAAGGAACAGATTTCATTGAGGCAAAAATTCTTTATCTTCATAATTGTAGTTGTAGGAAGACGTCGAAAAAGTTTGAATTGTTGCAATTTTCGAAAAATCAGTTTTCAACGAACATTAGACCTGCATTATCTGAAACGTCATTCACACCCTCCAACAACACAATTTGATAAAAAACGATGGAGTCATTTTTTTGAAAATTTGGAAAATGTTCCAGCGGCATCTTCTAAAGTACCCCACAAAATAAAAATATCAATTTCAAATTCAAGCGGCCGCGACATCAGCCAGCTCGATATGAAAATATCGATTTTAGAGAAAATTGGCTGAACGGTTTTGCCACTAGCGTTGTTCACAGACGAACGGACAGATGGACGTTATGCCGTCATTCGATTCTTCATTAAGCATCTAAATTTATCCACCTTTTCGTTACCAGGGCTTTGTAATAAGATATTTTCTGCCGAAAATTCACCGTTTTATCGCGCAGCATTAGATAACTCTCTCCCTACTGCGTAAGCAGTAGCAAGAAAGTAAAACGATAATTGAAGTTTGTTCCTATGTTAGCCGGTGTCTTGGAACACATCCATTTGCCCAAACCTGGTTCCATTTGATTGTTGAAATGATTGAAGACGTTGTCATTGTCAACAATACTATTTATTTCAATAAGAGCAGCAATCTTTTCAATTGTGTAAATGTCATCTTTAACTCACCACTAAACCAATATCCATTTGACTGCCTTGTTGGAAAGTCTTAATTTCGACACTTTACGTGTTTCAAGAAAAAATATATTCTTCTGGCCTGGATAGCCGATGTCGTTAAGGCTGTAGGGCCGTCGCTGCCGCGGCTCCAAGGGATGCGGGTTCGAATCCCGACTCGGGAATGGATATTTGTGTGCTCGTGTTGTCCTTACGTGTTGCGTTCCCCCTACAGTTACCCCAATGTAAACAATCACAGTGATCGTTACCGAATAGCTAAAATGAGACCTGGAAGACTTTCTGAAGAGAGAGAAAAAAGGCAGGAAGCATGCGGAACCCGGGTTTGTAAATCGCTACTAATAATTACATAGTAGTAGAAAATCAGCTACCAAAAGGTATTAAAAACACCATAAATAGATCTGGAAAACAAAATCTTAGTTCTTTGGTGACGCCATGAGGCACAATTTGGGTGTCAAAAATACTTATGAAGTAAAAATTCTAAAATTCAGAAATAATAGCGATTCCAGTCAAAACTTCCAAAGAAATCATACAAGAAAACAGAACTTCAAAATTACCAAAATCTGAAGTCTTGTGCAGAAAATCACGTCTATTTGCTCCAGAGACAAGACGACAGCCCTTAGACAAGACAATAGATTAAATCTACCGGGCTCCAAAAGTTATCAACTAATTTTAACTCATTATATTAATTAGTATTGAGCCATTAATTGCATCGCAATTAATTGCACCACAATAATCACTGATTAATTTGTCATTATTCTGGCTACGTAATGTCATAGAGAAATAAATCAAATTCATTATATAAACATTTACAGCAATGTGCGACTTATGGACGTGATATGTGACAGTAAACATAATCGATGTTCATAAGGAAACGGTCAGCGCTTACTCTCGAAAAAGAAATTGTATATTTTTGCATCTACACTTTACAATCTATGTGAATGCGATTATACGTCAAGACTTGCCGCACGCATCACTAGAACCTGTAAATATCACAGGTTCGAAATGGCAGACACTGGCCATGAAAAAGGCAGTATTCAATATTAGAGGCATTATTACAAGCATAATTACAATCAACAGGAATAAAAAGAACAATGGGGAACTTTCACAAAAAATGACGTATTTTCTTCTATAAAACGTTTAAATACTGCAATAAAACATAATTAGTTACCGTTCTGGTTTCTGAAAGCCTTACTTGGTCAACTGATTATTTTCATTTTAAAACGACCGTGGTTTCTAAGGATATTATACATTCCCTTGAAGTTCGAGGACACCGAAAGCTCAAAAGTAAACGTCCAAAAACAAACTGCGTTATTAAGTTTCCTGTCGTTTATAAAGTCTAACGTCTGTGTGAATGACCAACAATAGTAATTTTGAGATATTTACTGTACCGGTTACTGTGTAATCCAAAAGCAATGAAGTATGTCCTTGGAAGAAAAATTGGCTTTTAGAGGAAAACATTTTAATTTTTACACAGACATGTCGAAAATGTTCGTTACGTCTTCACCTTATTACGACCAGAACACGCGTGTAGGTTCATGTGGGCAGCGGGTCGAAATATCACAGTAAGGTGACAATTCAAGTTGAGTAATGTTTTAAAGATGATAGTTCCCGCTCATTAAATCAGAAATTGCATCTCAATCCCTCAATTAATTACACCACAATCATCTATCATTATTTTGACATTATGCTAGCTACGTAAAGCTGAGAATCTCCCGGAGAAATACATCACATTCGTTATATAAACATGTACAGCAATGTGCGACTTAGGGACGTGATATTTGACAGTTCATCAGAACATTGACACAAACGGGTAATATCTACTTGTCTCAAATTCTGTTATCGAAAATACCCTTTCAAACAAGCATACAAATTACGTCAAAGAGGAGTCCCGCAAAATAGATAATTAAATAAAGCCAACAAACAAATCAATCAAATATATGCACAACAATAGACATATTTTTGTTGTTATAAAAGAAATTTCAGAATAAATTAAAGTCATATTTGTGTTATTCTGATATTTCAAATCTAGAAACCAAAATAAAATTCTCTGTTGCCTAGAGAATATCCCTCTATGAATGAGATAACTAGAAACAAACACGAACGTCAAACAATAAGAATCGTATTTACGACTATGATGCAAGAGATCTCATCAAACAGAAAGACAACGATCCGTTGGCGTTTTGAAGTAAAAATCTAAAAATGAAATTTCGGCTGGCTAGATGGGCGAAATCTCACACTGTGCGGGCGGTGTGCGAGTCGCGTGGCCGCCGCCGCCCCCACCGCCCCCACCCTCGCCGCCATCGGTCGCCCTCCCCGCCCCCATTGCCCATCGCCCGCAGTGTTACGCCCCTATGGCAGCACCCGCTGCAGCTTGTCAGCCTCGTGCCCTCCGTTTGTTACCAACCAGGACTCCACTAGACACCATCTGCTGCCTCCGCCACCCATGTTTCACTCCCCCGCATCAGAGAAATCAAGTTATGCTTCATCGTGGCGGGTGTGTTAGGTTGCAACGTGCTTCTGTAATTTCAGGGAGGGGGATGTAAAGAATGACTAGGTACAGACGTTCTTACTCTTAACTCGCTCATTAGTACTTCATTTCAATCATCATGGACACAAGATTAAAATATTGGAAAACTGTGGTTTGTTCCTCGATTAAAGTTTCAATTAAAAAAAATCATTCGTGCTATCCCTGACACAAAACGAAAACGGAGTGGTAGACAAGATATCCAAAAACTGTTTGAAGACTATTATATCGTAATCGGCTAACCTCTGCGTCCCTTCAGTCAGTCAGCCAGCCAGGCAGCTAGCCAGCCAGCCGTTCTGTCACTCACAGACTCCTTCTGGTTCACCGTCTGTGGCATGCGAGATATCTTTCGACACACCTCGGTCTGATAGGGAACTGGCCATCATTCTAATCAAATTGAAAACCCTCCGATTAATAATTATCAATATTCTCTTAAAAATGCATAAACCGTCGGAGACATCACACTACGCTAGCAGTGGGGATTTGTTTCAAATTGAAGTCCTGAACCAGGGCGTGTACTATTGGCGTTCATCGTCAGAAGCTATGCTCCTACTACATCGCTGGGGTTTCGTTTCGAAGCGGCGCGCTTCCATTTTCGAGGAGTCATAAAATGGCTGTAAAGTTCTTAACCAATGCTGTCCAAAGACAAAATTACAATGTACCACATATGTCAGCAAACTTCAACAAATTGTTTGTTACTACTTCAGCTCCCAGATTGTGTTTTTAAACATGAAATTTGATGCACAAGAATTTGACGTTTAATGTTGGAGATCCCATGCTCTTAAGATCTTTCCCAATTGAATGTACAATCCTCAATTTCTAAATTTACATTGATTTCCTTGAAACATTCCTTTGTTGTGTGTAATACAGAAGCATTATTTCTAAAAGAACTATTATTATGAAGTATGTTTTCTGCCAGGAATATGTTTTTGTTTACTTTATTTTCGGTCCCTTTTTAAATACAGTGGTCATTAAGGACCTCTTTATTCATTTTACATATATATTTACCATTACACTTTATATACACCAGTATTTTCATTAACATTATAAGACATCTGTATGTATCAGGTTCTGGTATATAAAGTCATTCATACATCTACATTTCACTCTTGGATTGCATTATACTTCATCCTTATACAGAAGTGTATTTATTCACCAACCTAAGAAAATTATTATTGTGTCTGCATTCTGCTATAGTATTTAAAAAGTCTTTAATAATTTTGGGCAGTTTCGATTAATTTTTTTCTGATTCTAATTCTCGGCATTCTACCAAAAGGTGTCAAGGTTGCATCACACTTTTTATATTTAAAAAAATGAAGTGAATATGAGCCAGATTTGTATGACCTATTTTTAATATATTGTCAATTGTTTTTTTCTTGATGTTGACATTGTAAGAGACTTGTCAAAAAATTGATGGTATGATTTTCTGTTATTTATTTGAGGCGTTTCTCCAGAGACTTTCTCCAGGCGTTTCTCCAGAGAGTCCCAGAATTTCTCATTTTAATTTAGATATATCTTTAAACTTCTTCTGGAAGTGAACATATTGTGTTATTTAGAGGTTCGTTAATGACTTTTTTGACTTCCTTATCCGCTTCTTCATTTCCTTGGAATACGGTTTTCATTTTACAAATTGTTAAATAAGTGAAGTCGTAGGCTTCCGCGGCCAGAATCATGAAGATTATCTTGGCTGTCCGGGTTTGCCGATGTTTGATCATCAGGGCTGGTCTGCCCAGACCACTCCGGCGCAGACAAGCCCTGAAGAAGATTTCGAAAAAAATGATCGAAACGTCGGCCATTCAGCCTTCAACGCGGCGTCACCCGGACAGCCAAGATAATCCTTAAATTGTTAAATACATTTACATTGAAAACACTAAGTTGATTTCGATTTGTCTTTGGAGAGCGGAGCGCCACGCAGGATATACAAATTTCCCACCTTTAAGGGGAACTGGCGGAAAGGCGTGGAACGTGACATTTTAAGAAATAGAGCATTTTTTCAGTTTTTTTAAAATTTAACATTACATCATTATATTCCTCTCTTTGAGAACTTCATAAAACTGGTTGAAAAATTGTATGATTATTATATTCCTCTAAAAAATGTTATGACAATGTCCCCCAAAATTACAATTGTTACAAACAAGAAAACAAAGTATGTTATTTGTCGTATCTACCACAACAATTTGATGCAAACATCCCTGTAGCTGAAAATGTTTCAAAGATATTTTTTGTAACAATCTTAGATGCCTCACGCCCCTGATAAAGTATCAACCCCCAATATTTTTTGAACAGATAAATGATTGAAATGCGATTTTCACAAAATAATAGCACTTTTGGGGATAAGTATTTCTACATACAGAAATTATTCGTCGTATTTATATTTACGGAGATTTTAAAACTTTTTGACTTTTTAAATAGAACTATACACATTTTCTATATGCACGAGAAGGATCTTGAAAAGCAGCGATCATTGGTTCGTTTCGAAAATACGGAGTTTGATAATTCGGGAGGGCGTAGGTCTAAATTAATCCGGATTACAAATTTATGGAAAGTTTCGTTGACAGTTCGTTGCAAAACGTGAATGCAGATGGTGGAGAACTAACATTCATTTAATTTAAGATGCCCGTCGAGTTTATTCACGTATACATGTGTAAATATAGATAAAAATATAGCGTTTACAACTTTAGACATTAAGCACTAACTACATGTACCTCTTTACAAATAGTGTACCGACAGCGATGTCACAGTGGCAGCAAAGCCATTTGCTTTCACAGCATCGCTGGACGGGAGGTTCTAAAGTTGATATGGCGGGGGTGGTGTATTTTCGATACTTGCTACGTAGCTGGGTCGAATTCAATCAATGCGTGGAGAAAAAATCTAATGGCCAGTTGCCTGACTGGGAGATTTCCGATCAATGCTGGGTGAATGCTCGAGCAGTACCTTAACAAATCTGATCATGCGCGGTCTTCCTTCATGTACTTTTTCTCCTGCATACACCCACACACACACATACACATATGCTTTACACTAGCATACGTATCCAGAGTTCAATCGGGAGCTTATAGTTTGTTCCTGTTGTGGCGATACCTCAGTGTGGAGGATGCGTAGAGGAATGAAATTCAGCAAGCCGACGTGTATGTCGGCACTGGATCTCACGATCCAGTAGGGGAGGAACATCGCCTCCTCCCTGGATATAGTATGCAGTACACTTAGGGGACTAATAAGCATAGTCGTGGACGAGGCAGGAAACACTTAATTATCAATCAATCTTCGTAAATGGAATACAGTTATATAAAAATCTGCTTCCTTTGCGCCGAATGCTACAACCAAAACATCATTAAGGAATTGTTCACATGCTTTTGTGTAGAGTTACTTTTTAAACGTACGCAATTCAGTGTTATTCTACTGCATTCCCCTGTCATGAACTTTTCAATATATGTACAAAATATGGTTTTAAAATCTTGCCCCAATACTTCCTAATAGTTCGTGAAAAGAGGATTTGAATATCATTAATCGGCTAGGAAATACTGGGGGTGGAGCTTTGACTGAGACGCACTGAATTTTTTTTCTAAAAAACACATTGTTATACTGATATACTAATTAATGAGGATTGATCAAGAAAGTTTATGCATTCTAGCTTATAAATGTTACACAAGAAGTCATAATTTCCATAGCCATGAAGGAGAAATCAATAATCAAAATACCTGCAAGCTATAATCGAAGCTTTCTTTACAAAACTCAATTAAACAGTGAACACTTTATTTACCGATTCGCCTGTATAAACACCCACACACAATTGAATAAATTTACTTTTGATCATTCTTATCCACCCTTAGAAAACTCAGTTTAATTCGTTTTATATTTGGGATGTTGCTGGTCGATTTTGTTTTAACTTTCAATCTCATCATCATTTCTATATTATTAGACACGATTTTGGTATCTTTAATTTTCTTCCCATATAATTACGACAAGAAAATTAGAACCAAAACCCTATATCTCAATTTTAGAAAGAAAAAAAACAACCCCTTTTCATTGTCGCAGAACCCACGGTCTTGGGAAAAATTTACTGAGAATGATGCCGTACTGCGGTTGCTGGACTAAATAACGTTCATCGTCTACTCTTGCAAATATCAAATTATTCCGTGGTAATTAGAACATATTACGTATTACAGTATAACATTAACTCAAAAGGTCAGGGAAAAGCTAATTGTATTCCAAGATGTGAGCATTAAGAGTATCATCATACTTGTCACATAAGACAACTAAGCGTAAAGTTTTCCCAAAATTGTTCATGACATACATTGGCGTTTTTCCAAAAACAACTACGTAGTAGTAATTAAAAATAATGATATACGAAATGACATTGAAAAAATACATTTCTGAATTCGTGGACTGGTCTCTGAATTATTTTCTTATAACTATTCATGTGATTGTGTCTTGATACCATAATTGTTTCAGTGAGTGCCCTGCACAGCTTTTATTGCTTTGGACGAAGTTTTTTGGTCACAAAATCTTGAAGTCTTGATTTCAGAAATCTTATTTGTTAGTTTCAAAAATAAAGCGGAAGTATCTTTATGGCACGATTTCGTGGCATTTAGAATACAAGAAGGAAGATACTGAAAAATTTTAGTTTGCAAGTGATCTGTATCACGAATCACACATGAATGCAATGAGTAGTGAATGAGCGAAGAAAGAATAACGTAAACAGGAAAAGGAATATAGAAGAAGGAAATAACAATAAAAATGCATCAGATACACGTATGAAAATTATTTGAATCAATGTTCTATACATTTCCTCGCCAAATTTGCAAGGCCCAAGTGTTAATAAAATACAAAAGAGTTGAAGAATATTTACCAAGTATTACAAAAAGGAATACGAAATAACCTATTCTGAGTACAGATCCATCATAAATTCAAATAATTTCACGGAAACTCATAAATATATTCATTACGATCTTGCAAGTTCAACAAGAGGGGTCATTGACTTCTAGTCTTCCTGAAAACGCAAATTCCAACAGCGTTAGACAGAAACAACCGTCTGCCAAGTACGACAGACATTTATTACAATACAGAATCTACATCTCAAAAGTTTAGAAAAATGGTCTTATTTTTAGGGATTTGACAATGTTTAATGTAATGTTTTGCTCTGTATGAGGAATTGGAAGAATAAACTTGCAGCAAGTTATTTTCCCGTATACTGTGGTTTTCTCACCGGTACAAACCCAAACAAGGACCGTTACCTTCAGAATTTCATCAGGACGCAATATTCCTGTTCATCGATCAGAATTTGTGTTCGCTTTCTATGATGCATACAAATATTGTCCTTTTTGGATTTTGGAGGCATTACGGAGTTCGTAATAACCCAAAACGGAATTAGTTATTTAGGATATCCAATGGTGTAACAGTCACGGCAATTCCTTATTTCGAGACTCGGTTGCTAGAATCGAAAACTTGGAAAGAAAACTATTGATTGATTGATTTTTTCGTGTTTCCGGGCGCGTCAACTGCTTAGGTCATTAGTCCCGTGAGTGTAGTGCATGTTTTTTTTCTCGGTAGATGGCGGTGATCTTCCCCCGCTGGATGGCGAGATCCGGCGCCGACCTACCGTCGGCTAGTGGGGTTTCCCCCTGACCAGGACTCTCCCACCAACGGGGCACCGCCCCAGTCGGGACAAGCTCTAAGCTCCCGACCGGTCTCCCGGAATATGTGGAAGTGTAGTGCATGTTAGTGTAAGTGTGTGTGTAAGGGGAGAGGATAGGACAAGGAAGAGGAAGGACAGATCGCGCGCGGTCCGTGGCCCGTTTGGTAGGGTACTGCTCCGGCATTCGCCTGGTGTTGATCGGAGAAACCAGGGAAAACTACCGATGAGAGCAGCCGGCCGCTTGAATTCTCCTCCAGACAGCGACTAAATTCGACCTAGCTGAAAAGCTAGTGTCGAAAATCCTGCCGCCGCCAGGACTCGAACGTAGGACCTCCCGGTTAGAGGCGCTGCAGTGACATCAGTTGATGCACTGAGCTACCGCTGCCGGTGAAAGAAAACTATTCTTCATTGAAGACGTTTGAGAGCTCGCGTTCCACAATGAATTGGAAAAAAGGAGTGAATACTGACGTGACTGTATTCTCCTCAAGACTTCCTTAATATGAGACTCTTGGTTGACAAGAACACAAATTTCGGAGGAAAATATTCTATGAATGGTCGATGAAATGATCCAGCGACCAGGAAGGGCAGCTGCGTTCTACGGTGACGAAATCACAAAAGGTTGCTGAACTGTCTTCTTCCAATATTCCTCAATGGGCGAATTCACGGAAGCCCAAAACTAAGAGTCATTAAGTCTCATCACCCAAAGGTGATACAAGAACACATAAACCTTTTAGAAAACTCTGCGACGCTTGTCAAACTACACATCCATGGGAAAACCTATGAGTGGAGCAATACAAGTGGCTCCGTACCACAGTAATTCCATTTCGAGATAACTCTTGCGACTAAGAAGGATGGTGATAATGTGACCAATGACAGATATTCATATGGGAACCGAAATCTTCTATCCAAAAATGGTGATAAAGAGATCCAGTGTATCCTACATGGTTTTCAAAAAATGATACACATGAAACCAGCAGGAAACGTTTGAAAATCTTGAAACATCGTTTTGAGAGAAGAAATTAAATGTAATAAAGTTAATACATCACTACCAAAGACAAAGTCTTCATTCCGGAAGATTATTTTTGTCTCTATTCCTTTCTTATGGATTTTCACATGATATCCACCGAAACTATTGAAATGTTTTATGTAGTTTTAAAGTTTAAATAAAAACATCATGTTTGTTGGTAGCATGCGCAGCTTCGAGGTTGGAATTATTCACTATAGACGTCTGCAAACTTAATCACGTGGTTTCTTTTCACACGTAACAAGTACAAAATTTGTGAACCTTACTACCATATTAATGGTTGTGAATTACATTAAAGTTACACTGAACAATATATTTAAAATAAGTATTCCACTCTTGGAGTATATGCAAATAAAGTTTAATAATATATCACGTTTACCCCAATTGATGCGGTGTATATAAAATATGTTGAAAATATTTTATAGGGATCAAAGGCCCAAGAGGCGTATTTCGTTCAAAATCTCGAAATTAATTCTTAGCACCATTATGTAACTTCATACGACGTTATGAGAGTAAAATGGCAATTCACGATCTCACAATTTAATGAAGACAATCCATTGCAAGATTAAATCTGATTTCATTCCGTTCACTTAATAATGCATGGACGCCGCACTTCCCCTTCCAAATTCATTTAAGTGGATATTGATCTACAGAATTTGAAGGCGCACGTGTGTTTGTTACGCCATTTCTTCAGTTTCCTCATCGGTACTTTTCCGTGTCTGTCCCTTTCCTCGTTGCCCGTCGCTATCTTCGCAGGTATGGTCAACTAATGGCATTGTGGATGATTCTATCAAGTTTGTGTTAATATGTAGTTGGTGTATTTTCTCACGGGTACGTTAACCTCTTCATTGTGTTTGACGTTTCAGAGGCGGAAGAATGTGGCAGATTCAGGGGCGGATCCAGAAAATATTTCAGGAGGAGGACAATTTCAGTGCAGATTATTCTCCTATATAATTATACACTCTATTAGTTAAAAAAAATATTCAGAATGGTAGTACTCCTTTGGTTGTTATGCGATCAAAACGACGTATTTTCTAAAATAATTTTAGTTAAATTACAAAATATTTATCGGGGGGGGGGGTAGCATGGTCCCCTGGATCAGCCACATTTTTCTGGATAGCCATACACAATGAAAAGGTTAACGCAGGACTGAGGAAACAAACGTACTTTTTACACAAACTTCCGATCATTCGTATTGACCGTGACTCATAAGATATAATAACATATAGATAATCTCATATAGATATAATAACGAATCGATACAATAAATACTGAGCACATGAATTCGGGAAACAATGGGACGACAATGAAATGAGCAATATCTTCTTAGGAGGAGGGTATTTTTGTGCCATGGGCCTTTCAATTCCATTGAGAAATTAATGAACACCGATGATGAATAACAATGTTTGCTCTTCAAAACTGTTGCCTAATGAAAACGTTGAAAGTTCATTGCATCTTGAAGCGGTGTGCGATAGTGTATTTTACTCGAATCACGTTAACGTAAACATGAACGCTTGGAATTCGGGAACTTGTACTGCCACGTCGAATGTTTATCTGCATGTTTACGTTTATTTTCACTATTCTCATTGACTCAATGGAATATCATTGCACTAAGCTATTTGTTTACGTTTCTTCGTTTACGTATTTACTTATGTTTACGTTCAGACTCCTTCCCAGCTTGCAGCCTCTATTTCCTTTCCCCACCCAACTCCCGCGTCCGTCCGAGTGCATACCCAGCCTACGACGCTTCCCATCCATCTGCTTCTGCCAACTTCACTTCGCCTCCATTCACCATTGTTCGCTTCCGCCCTTCTCTCTCCGGCATGCCAGCGACCGCTGCTGCATTACGCAGCTTCCTCATCTGCTGGCTTTGTCAACCTCCTCCTCCCCCTCCGTCCTTTGCCCCCGGTGTTTCGCCCACGCCGACTCTCTCGTCATCTCCCTTTCGCGCCCCCTCCCCTTCATCGCTCTCCGCGCAGCTTCACTCCGTTTTGGACGCTGCCTTGGAGTGCGCCGTAGCCGCCGCTTTCTCCGCCATCGACGTCCCGTAGCCTCTCTTCGTCCACCGCCGCCGGCTTCGTCGCCACCCCCTCCATTAACGCCGCTTCTACCGACTCCCTCTATATTGATTACGTAGCTCCCAGATTTCGCGTAGGCGGCAGCGCCTGGGCGGGGCGCAACGGAGCGGCGTGCGGCGAGGCGGCGCGGGGAGTGGCGGGGAGCGGGGCGGGGCGGGGGGGGGCCGTGGAGGCCAACGCAGAAAAGGGACAAGGGCAGAAAGCGAAGCGGGGGGATGGGGCGCCGCCGCCGGGCGGCAGGCGTCCTAAGGACGGGCGCCGGCGCCCCTTCCTAACGCGACCTATCGATTGTCCAGCCGATTAATTTCTGGAAGCGCGCGACAGCGGCGGCGGCGGCGGCAACGCAGCGGAGGCGGAGACGGTGGAAACAGCGGAGCGGGCTGCAAGAACAACCTGGCGTCTCGCGACTTTGTATCGATCAAACCCTTCCCCTCTTCCCGCTTTTGGGAAATTGGAATTGTAAATATGAACTCTGTTTGTCCAGCTGATTGGGCCCCCCGCGTGTTTGCAGTCTCGGCGGCAGCCGGCGGCACCGTCTTGAAGGAGAAGTTTTATTTATTTCCTACATTCTTTCTTCTTTCTTATTCTTTAACCTTTTATATAACCCCGCGGCGACTTCGCTTGAGGGGAACTTCCAAGCAGTCGCCCTTACCTTTCGGGTGCTCCCGCTGATCAGGAACGGACATTGGGCGGCCCATCTTTCCCCATCTGAGCGACTGAGTCAAAGGAGACTAAAAGGAAGGGGAGTTGCCGAAGTGTAAGAGGTACTGGATAGGCATTCGTCTGGAACGAGAGAGGGGGGGCAAGCTTCGACTACTCAAAGTGAATCGAGAGTCGAGAGGGCGAGAGGGTGTAGTTGAAAAATGCTTGAAGACTTCCGCAGTTAAAATCACGTATTTATAGGTTGGCGGAATGACGTTATCTGGATTCGGGTGCGTCCCGTTGTTTCTGGACGCTTCAAAGTAAATGCGAAAGTATTGTTCAGTGGAACATCCGCGTCGTCCTTTGGAAGACTCAGCAGTATTTCCTACAGTTTACTTCTTCGTCGGCTGCCTTGAGATGCAGCGAAAGGCCTGGGCAAGCCGCGCCGGCGGCGGGAAGAAGGGCCTTCCTGTGCCCGGTTTCCTGTAGGCGGGCCAGCGGCCACAACCCAGGTAGCGGGAGCCGATGGAAATGAGCGGTGGTCGAGGCCGGCCCGGCCGCCTTCTTAAATATTCACTCAGGTACCGTTCCGGGCCCCTCATTAGTAGCTGGAGCGCCCTCCATAATGGATTCTCCAACCCCCGGAGAGCGGCGTCGGGGGTGAGGGGAGCGGCTTTTCTAACGGAACCGTTGAATGTTAAAACGTCGCAGGGGTGACGGGGCACTCAGAAACGCATTACCCTACGCGGCCGACTTCCCGACTCACCGCAGGCGCCGCCGCGCTATGGGGAAGCTGGCTGCGGGACTGTTTAGGGCCGCAAATGGGACCCAAATTACTACCGACAATTGGGCTTCCAATTTTCAGCCCTCGCCACCACCGCCTGCCCTTGGATATTTATCACGAAAGAGTATCGCTTCTTGGTAAGAGGCGGGTGAAACAAAGAAGATGAACGTAGAGAAATATCACTTGGTCGACACAGCTGGCTTTTGGGGCGGAAAATTTGTGAATGAATGTTTCCTGGGCGGGTTAGCGGTGGAGGTGAGTGTGGCAGTAAATTGTGTCGTATGTTTCGTCTTCGGCCTAAACCCTAAGAGATTTGATTATAAGGTGATGTAATGGAAGGTTCCAATTAAAGTTTCGAATGAATTCTGCCAAATTTCTTTTGCACGTCACATCTAAAGGGACGAGGGTTCAATACGGTGCAAAACTCGCCTTTGATGTAAAATTATATTTTCAATATGCATTCCAATTTGATAATGTTGTAAATCTTCTGTAGTGTATTAATATAAAAGTATGTTAATACAATAAAGATATATTTCATTTTCTTTATTTTATATTAAAATATTTTTATATAATTAAGGAATATTTTAATGTGAAAGAGATAATCTTTTATAAAGACGCACAAATTAATGGGGTTTAAATGAAACCAACAAAAGCGAACATGGCGGCCATTTAAAATTTAGTGAGATATTCCATTGCCAAAATTACAATATTTTGAAGTTTTTCTCATGAAGTGCGTGTTTTAAAACCGACAATATTCTCCTCAATTATCTTAATTTATTTTAACGTGAAAATAAAATTATTGCAAATACGTCATGTTAAAGTAGTAAAGTAAATGCATTTTTTTCATTTTTATGTCAATCTGCGTCGTTACTGAAAGGATTCACTGTTTCCTGCATGTATACAACATAAGTAAATAGTAAATTTTATAGTGTCTTGTGAATTCTCTAATAGTACTTTCGATCTACTAACTAGTCCCACTATGTCCAAGATTTATAGACTATTTGGCTCCGAAATTTCAAGGCACGAAATTGGGAAGGAAAATTTTTACACATGTCAAAAATGAGTAGTTATTTATCCACTTTTCAAAGGTCTAAACAAATGTCAAAGGTTGTATACGGTGGTAATAAAACGACAAATAGTGTCACAAAAGAAATGAACCAAAGTCTCTGTTTGTCACCTACAAACGGTATTAGTTGATTTACTCATGTCTTCAGAAATCTGAACTTAATTTTTTAACTTCGAAAAACACTTCAAAAACAAAACGCAAAGAGGTGGATATGGGTCTAAAGATATCTCAAATAATTCCGTGTAATTAGTTATCTCACGAGGGGAAGGTGGTCATTACAGAGAAACCCCATCTCAGAGCATGTGTTAACATGGAATAAAATTTCGGAATGTGTAGTAGTAAAACATCAAAACGCTGTGGTAGACGTCGAAGACAACACGTTCATGTGCCTTGTTTTTACCTGTTGTTGCTTTCATTGTTTTCTTGAATTATTCAAAGATTAGTCATTCATTCACCATTCATCTAACTATAATTCAATGTCACCATGTATTAATGTATAAAGAATGTACAATGTGATACACTATAACGACGCATTAGAGGTTTGCTTTTTCTAAACCAACCTGAGGAGGGGGTATCTTGAGTTGGAAGTCGACAAAAACATCATCTTACAATACACAGTACTACGTATTAAAAATGCAAAGAATAAATAAAATACAAATAAGTCTGTGCTGGTACTGGAAGTGTCTCTTATCATCTTCCTGTTTTCTGAGGCGGCTGAGGGAGGACGTGATGGTGAGAGAGACTGTAGCGATGGCGTTAAGAATCAGTACCGTCGTCGGTGGTGAATGGGGTGGCGAGAATGGCGGTGACGGCAGCAGGGGTGGGGACGGCGCGTCGCCGGGAAGGCGGGGCATGTCGGCAGTGCTGTCGGCAGTGCGGCCGGCGGTCGGGGTGGGTGTGGAAGCGACGGGGGTGGCGTTTGACAAACAGTCGCGCGTGCGGAGCGGCGGTGCGGCAGTGCCGCGGGACGGCGTGGCGGGTAGCAGGTAGCAGCATGGCGTATGCGGGGCACGCATGGGTATTTGCGGCGGGAAGGGAGACGGCCGCTCTGTCAACAGCCTCCGGAGCGCGCGGCCGCGGCAAAGCAGCGCCGAAGACGCCCTGGTAACGGCAGGTAGCCGCGCGCGCCGAGCAAACAGCCTTACCGCCAGTTAGCACGGGCCAGGCGGGATGCGTAGGGAATCGTGGGAGGAATGGTGCCGTCAATGTGGACGGTAAGAGCAGCGTTAGCGATGTGCGGGGTATGGCTGACGTGGGTGCTCTGGGTGACGTGGGTGGTGTGGGTGACGTGGGTGGTGTGGGTGTCGTGGGTGGTGTACGCGATATGGGTGATGTAGACCGTATGGATTACGTAGGTGTGTGGGTGACGTGGGTGGTGGGTGACGTGGGTGGTGGGTGACGTGGGTGGTGGGTGACGTGGGTGACGTGGGTGGTGGGCGACGTGGGTGACGTGGGTGGTGGGTGACGTGGGTGACGTGGGGTTGTGGGTGACGTGGGTTGTGGGTGACGTGGGTTGTGGGTGACGTGGGTGGTGGGTGACGTGATTGGTGGGTGACGTGGGTGGTGGGTGACGTGGGTGGTGGGTGGTGGGTGACGTGGGTGGTGGGTGAAGTGGGTGGTGGGTGACGTGGGTGGTGGGTGACGTGGGTGGTGGGTGGGTGATGGTGGGTGGTGGGTGGTGGGTGACGTGGGTGACGTGGGTGGTGGGTGACGTGGGTTGTGGGTGACGTGGGTGGTGGGTGACGTGATTGGTGGGTGACGTGGGTGACGTGGGTGGTGGGTGGTGGGTGACGTGGGTGGGTGGTGGGTGACGTGGGTGGTGGGTGGTGGGTGACGTGGGTGGTGGGTGACGTGGGTGGTGGGCGACGTGGGTGACGTGGGTTGTGGGTGACGTGGGTTGTGGGTGACGTGGGTTGTGGGTGACGTGGGTGGTGGGTGACGTGATTGGTGGGTGACGTGGGTGGTGGGTGACGTGGGTGGTGGGTGGTGGGTCACGTGGTGGTGGGTGACGTGGTGTGGTGACGTGGGTGGTCGGTGATGTGGGTGGTGGGTGACGTGTGTGGTGGGTGACGTGTGTGGTGGGTGACGTGCGTGGTGGGCGACGTGGGTGACGTGGGTGGTGGGCGACGTGGGTGACGTGGGTGGGTGGTGGGTGACGTGGTGGTGGGTGACGTGGGTGGTGGGTGACGTGGGTGGTGGGTGACGTGGGTGGTGGGCGACGTGGGTGACGTGGTTGTGGGTGACGTGGGTGACGTGGGTGGTGGGTGACGTGGGTGGTGGGTGACGTGGTTGGTGGGTGACGTGGTTGGTGGGTGACGTGTGTGGTGGGTGACGTGGGTGGTGGGCGACGTGGGTGACGTGGGTGGTGGGCGACGTGGGTGACGTGGGTTGTGGGTGACGTGTGGGTGGTGGGTGACGTGAGTGACGTTGTGGGTGACGTGTGGGTGGTGGGTGACGTGGGTGGGTGAGTGACGTGGGTGGTGGGTGACGTGGGTGGTGGGTGACGTGGGTGGTGGGTGACGTGGGTGGTGGGTGACGTGGGTGGTGGGTGACGTGTGTGGTGGGTGACGTGGGTGGTGGGCGACGTGGGTGACGTGGGTGGTGGGCGACGTGGGTGACGTGGGTGGTGGGTGACGTGGGTGACGTGGGTGACGTGGGTGGTGGGTGACGTGGGTGGTGTGAGTGACGTGGGTGGTGTGGGTGACGTGGATGACGTGGGCGGTGTGGATGACGTGGGTGATGTGGTCGGCGTGGGCGTGTGTTACATGGGCAACGTGGACGTCGTGGGTGGGTGACATAGGCGTTATCAGTGACATGGGCGGCGTGGGCGACGTGGCCGGTGGATCTACAGAACCAGCGTGAATTTTAGTGCGGGTTGATGAGAGGGCGGCGAGGGCGGTCGGGTAGTAGACGGTTTGGTGGTTGGCCAGCATGACAGCTGGTGGGACATTCGTTGGAAAAATTGGAAAAATTGGGGTGGATTGTGAGAGATTGGCAAGGACAGAGGGATGCCGGGTGCGGAACGTGGTGGTTTGGGCTGGAGGATCAAAGTTCATGGCATAGATGGTTTGGGCAGCAAGCTGTGGTTGGCTCAGTGAGCATTCTAAGGAGAATGAGGACGATGCGAGGCGAATGTTATGGGCCTTGTGTGGTGTTGGTGGTATACGTGGTATAAACATTGAAAGTGGTATGGGAGTTGTGACTGGTATGTACAATGTGACTGGTATGGGCGATGCGGTCACCATGATATACAAGGACGATGCGAACCCCAGAGATTGCATAGATAGCGGGTGCTGCAGCGATGGTGATAATGAAGAGGCGCCATAATCGTAAAAACAATAGCGGTGAAAGCAAGAAGGTGGAACTGACAGAGCACTGAGGCGTTCCTGCGGGGGACGAACCACAGCGGGTTAAGTAGAACACTAGAAATGGCTTGGTTGTAGCGGCAGTCACTACTCACAAGGAAAAATGATTTGGCGGGCTTGCGAGTTAACATTTGAAGGTAAACAGCGCTCACCATATCGTTGGTGCACAAAAAAGTGATACATCGTAACATTTGTTTTTTCTCAGAACAATGATTTTATCCTGACTCACCTCGCACCTGAAGACAAAGTGATTTTCTTTATCTAGCGCTTGAATTTTGAGCTGTATTGGAATGTTTACTAATAAAAATATATTACTTTGTACACACTTAACTCAAAAATGAGGATTTTGTAGATGTATCACTTTTCTTGTACTTCGACAGGAGATTGTGAAGTGGTAGGGGTGCTTCCGGCGAGGCGATAACCCTCGCTACCTTCGTGGCAGGTATGAGGCGGGATGGCATCCGCGGAGAGTGGCAACAGCACATGAGCTTTCCCCTCAGAGCAAAGGACGGCTGCAGGCTGGAAGGGTAAGTTGATTCGACGGAAGTGAAAGTGGGAGGGGTCCCGTGCTAAACATGGAATATACAGAGGTGGGTTGCTTCGCAGGTAGCGATCGCTGCGGGGGCGTAAAGAAACCCGAAGGGAACAGAGTTAAAGCGTAGGAAGGTGGTAGCTGAATCCCAGGGGTGAAGGGGGTGAAGTGAAGTAATTTTTAAGAAGAATCTCACCGGGAGCGGTGGCTCAGTGCATCAACTGATGTCACTGCAGTGTCTCTGACCGGGAGGTCCTAGGTTCGATTCGGCAGGATTTTCGTCACTAGCTTTTCAACTAGGTCGAATTCAGTCGCTCTCTGGAGGAGAATTCTAGTGGCCGGCTGCTTGGATCGGTAGTTTTCCGTAGTTTTTCCAATCAACACCAGGCGAGTGCCGCAGTAATACCCTAACAAACGGGCCACGGACCGCGCGCGATCTTTCCTTCTTCCTTGTCCTATCCTTACTCCTTATACATGCACACACACACTAACATGCACTACACTACCATACATGCCGGGAGACCGGTCCAGGAGTTAGAACTTGTCCCGGCTGGGGCGGTGCCCCGCTGGTGGGAGATACCTCTTCGAGGAAAACCCCGCTAGACAGTAGGTCGGCGCCGGATCTCGCCATCCAGTGGAGGAAGATCACAGCCACCTCCCGATGCAAAACTTGCACTACACTACACTTACGGGACTAATTGGCCTAATTGACGCGCCCGGAATCAATAACAATCAATCAAGAAGAATCTATTGTCATTATTGTACTTTTGCAAGTTAATTTTTTGCAATTTTCGAAAATGCAGAAAATTCCCCGAAAATGGGACCATCATAATTTTTTACTGTCCTATGATACTCGTACATACAAGGAGAAAATTTGAAGAAAAAATTGGGGCCTGTTTTGTGAGAAAATAATTGTTTAAAATTGCCTATATATCACCCAGAATTACGCGAAAACGACTCATATTTTAGAAAATTTGTTCATGAACCTGTTTGAAAATCTGTGTTTTAAAAATAAATTTTATTTCATAAATCTCTATCTTCAACATTGTAGCTGTAGGAAGACATGTTTGAACATTAGCATTTTTTAAAAAAATATCAGGTATTTCAACGAAAATGAGATTCTTTTAAGCGTTCTTAATGCTATCAGAGAACAAAGTTTAATAAAAAAATTAGAGCCATTCTTGAGAACATTTTGAAAATGACAAGAGATAACATGTTAAAGTCTAAAATCAAAATATCCGCTTCAAACTTGCTAAACCTCGAGTTTTTTTATATTTATTTTCTTCCTGTTCAACATACATACATACATGTTTTTCAGGGTTGTGAATAGAAACATACATAACGTTTGGTTTATTACCTAACTGTGGGTGCCCTGAATGGGTGCGTTCAATGTTTTTGGTTTATGTTGTAAAATTTTAATTATTTTTGAAAGGAAATTGAAAATACAGAGGATGATCGTTGATATGATTATTCGATGGAGGATATATCATGAGGCCAATTTCCTGCTGATTTATGGTGGTCGGAATCTGTCTTTAGGGAAGTGTGAATTTATACGTAAGTTCGGTTCTGCTGTGCGTCCAAGGTTGAATATAGAGGCGCTGGGAGATGTGGAGAATGATGAAAAGAAATCTTCGGACAGTTTGGAAATGTGTTCTTTTATTGTGGAAATTTGCAGTTCATGATGGATTTGATTGTTTGAAATAAACCATGGGGCTTTTATGATAATTCTTAGAACTTTATTTTGTATAGTTTGCAGTATGTTTATGTTAGATTTTGCTGCATTTCCCCATATGGGGCAAGCGTACGTCATTGTTGGTCTAATTATTGATTTGTAAATTATTAATCCAGTATCTATTTTAAGGGAAGATTTTTTGTTAATTAGTGCGTAAAGTTGCGATATTTTTGCTTGTGTTTTTGTTCCTGTAGTGTGGATGTGTGTTTTCCAGTTTAGTTTTGTGTCAAGATGCATTCCTAGATACTTGACTGCTGTTTTACTTGGTACCCAGGGAATATTTTCGTTGTGCATAATTAACTGGGGAGGGGTATTAGGGTATCTTAGCGTGAAAAATTTTGCCTGCGTTTTATCTGCATTTATTTTAATTCTCCAATTTTTTGCCCATTCACTGAATATGTCGAGGTCGTCTTGTAAGTTATTCCTAGCTGTTGTAATCTCTCCATGCTTTGAAAATAGTACAGTGTCATCAGCGTAAAGCGCAATTTGCGAATCTAGTAGGTGTGGATAATCAGATATATATAAATTGAATAATACTGGGGACAATGGGGAGCCTTGAGGCAGTCCTGCTGAAATCTGACGTAAGGGTGATATGGAATTGTTAATTTTGACTTAGAACTTCCTTTGATTTAAAAAATTTTTAAGAATTTTGTATAAGTAGTCTGGAGTGCCTATTTGTCTTAATTTGTAAAGAAGGCCTTGATGCCATATTTTGTCGAAGGCTTCAGTTATATCCAGAAATATTGCGATAGTGTGTTGTTTTGTATGGAATCCTTGCGCTATGTATTCGGTTAGTCGTAATATTTGATGTGTTGTGGAGTGGTTAAGTCGGAAACCAAATTGTGTATCTGGGATTACGTGTGTGTTTGTTAGAAATTGTGTTAATCGTTTTAATATCAGTTTCTCTAATATTTTTGACAATGAGGGGAGCAAGCTTATTGGTCTATAGTTTTCTGGGTATTCTGATTTTTTCCTGGCTTGCGGAAGGGCAGCACTGTTGCAATTTTCCAGTCGTTGGGAAAGTTACCTAGTCTGAGTGCTGCATTGAATATAGCTGTAATGCCTGCTATCTGGTTATTATTTAATTCTTTTAGAACTTTATTCGAAATAAAATCGTAACCTGCTGATTTCTTAGTTTTTGATTTTTTAATTTCTCGTTTAACTTCTGATGGGGATATATATTTTCTATTAACTGGTGCTGTGTCTAGTGGATTCTGATTAAATTCCTCAACTTGTTTATTAAAATGTTCGTTCTCATCTGGGTTTGGGTTGAACGATTTTTCGAGGTAGTCAGCAATAAGGGAAGTTTTTTCTAAATCGGAGTTTGCCACTTTCGGACCTAGTTTAAGTTGTGGAAATTCTTGTTTTTATCTTTTTATTTTCTGTATGGTGAACCACATATGCCTAGATGATGGGTGAATTTCTTTTAGAAAATTATGGAAGCTTGCATATCTGTGTTGGTCTAGTCTTGTTTTAACCAGTCTCGTCAGTTTGTTTAATTTTCTTTTTAGGTCCGGACGTCGCGTCTTTTGCCAGTAGCGTCTTAAATTGTGTTTACTTTTAATTAGATTTATAATTTTTGTTGGTATTAGTTGCTTATCTATCGAGTTTATTCTTTTGAGATAAGTGGTGGAATTTGTGAGAGATCCTTGAATGTTGTTGACTTATCGTTTGACTTCGTTGTCTAGGTCATCAGCGGATTGAATGCTCTGTGGATGCCTGTAGTTGATTTTTAAATTTTCCCTGAATTTAAGCCAGTTAATTCTCCCTTTTTGGTGATTATAAGATGAAAATAGATAGAGAGGATGAAGTGATATGATTACTGGATTGTGATCCGAATCGAGTTCAGGAAATACTTTTTGATACATCGGGAAATCAATATTTTTTGTGATGAGGATATCCAATATGTCCGGAATTATATTATTATTGTAAGGGTAATGAGTGGGTTCTATTGGAGCCAGAATACATAAATTAAGGGTGGTAGTTGGATTTAGTAAATTTTTCCCTTGAGGGGTTGTAGTATTGCATCCCCAAGCGCTGTGTTTGCTATTAAGGTCGCCTATTAACATTACATTATTGTTGTTTCCAAAAATTTCTGTGTATATTTTTCTAGGAAATAATTTATTAGGAGGTTTATAAGCCGCTATTATGATTGTGTCTTTGTTATTTATTTTGGTGTTTATGGCTATAGTTTCTAAGTTGTTATTCGTGGGGTTGTTAATAAAAGAGTGTTTTATGTCTTTGCTCACTAATATGGCTACTCCTCCTGCGGCTGTCGCCGAGAGACGTTCCGGTATATATTAAAGCCTGCTATTGAAAATTTGATTTGGGGTAACAGGTGAGTTTCTGTAATACAAGCTATTTTTATTTCGTGGCTCTTTATAAAGTAGCGCAATTGATTTTCGTGCCTTTTTTTTCGATCGCGTTCCAGTGGAGAATGTTTGTTCCTGGATTTTTATTTACGTCTATTTTCGAGGGCTGATTTTACTAATATTTGAATTTGTGGAATGAGTGCGTTTACTACTTGGTTAATGATTGCTGATATCAACTGCCATTGATGTGGTTGGAGATTGGAATTCATTTGCGGGGGGTCTGGGAAATTAAGTCTTTGGCGATTCGTGAACCATGGATTATTGGGAGGAAGTTGCGTTGGGTTAGTCTTTTGAGGATGATTTCGAGGGAATTGTTTTTGGTCATTATAGAATTTATTTGTCTCCGCGGCGTTTCTGATTTTGAATGTCTGTTGTCTTTGGTTATTTCGCTCTGCTTGGTTTTTTAGAAGTTTCTGATAAACTTCACATCCTTTCCAATTGGCTGTGTGCTCTTTTTTACAGTTTACGCATTTCGGAGTTGTTTCCGTTTTGGATTCCGTACATGTAGAATAGTGATGGTTACCCAAACATCTAACGCATCGTGGGGGACGTCCACAGTTAGCTTGAGTGTGATCGAACCTCTGGCAATTTTTACATTGAATTGGGAATTTGTTGTTGAGTCTATGAAACACTCTAATAACACTATAAATGAACCTATCTAATGATAGAATGCTCCTTCCCTTGCTATTGTCCTCTAAATCTACAGCACATGTTGTTAAAGGTTTTCTGTCTTTTCCGTGAAGGCGGGTAACTTTTATCACTGGGAATTTTTTCACTAGTTCTTGGAAGATTTCTGATTCACTATAGCAAGTATGAATATCCTTTATTACGATTGAAAATGTTTTTAAGCTTGGGTCACGAAATGTGTGATATTCAATGCTGTTCTCATTGCAAAATTTACGTAAATCTCTGAAATCGTCTACTGAGTTAAGTTTAATTTTCACTTTGTCTGCCTCTACTTTAGTTGTGAAATCTTCTTTAACTACATTTTTAATGTCATTTATTAATAGTTGAAAATTTTCGGCTTTGTGAATGATTATGGGAGGAATTTTAATAACTTTTTCCGCGGAACTGCTGTGTTCGTTTTCTTCCGTTTCGTTGTTTAATGCTTGGAAACTGCTTGAAGTTGGCATAGCATAACGTGAAACAGAATCGATATTGTGTCTTTTGGGATCACTTTGTTCTGTTGGCGCAGGTGCACTGTGTTGCAAGGGCGGCCAACTAGAGCGATGGCTGTTTTGTACTTGCGTTTGAAGGTCCTGTAGTTGCTGTTGCAATTGTAACAGTTGTTGGTGCTGTTCCTGAAGTTGATGCTGCAGCGCCTGTATTTGCTGATGTTGCTGATCTATGATGAGTCGTTGTTGAAATTCTAATGATTGTTGTTGCATTGGGTCGGGCGTGGTGTTGTTCACGGCCTGCATCGCTGCGTTGATGCTCTGTCCGAGGTCAGAGCACGTTAAATCACTATTATCTATTTTCACTGCTAGATAGACTGTCATAATTACTTTTAAATCACTCTAATCACTTCACTAGCACTCGCAATTTACTCAGTTCTGAAGAGATGCCGAGAGAACTAGCGAGGTACCGCTGTTAGCGCTTAACTGGGAGCTCCGCTGAGACGAACCTCACAGCTCGGACGCTCGGAGCAGACTTTGGGGGGATAGTAAGATAGCATCATGCGCAGTTTGTTGGCTTCAGTGCTACCCTAGCGTCCAGCATAGTCATTGCCAATTAAGCACTGCTTGATACGGTCGCGATCATGCGACATCTAGTGGCTCAACCGAGAAAGACGCGAAATGTAGTAGCATAATGCCACCGTGAAGACAGGCCCGGGCGCGCCATGTTATAAAAACCGAAGTATATCTTCAATAAAATAGTACATTGTTGTAGGAAGACGCCGAAGAAGTTTTAAACTTTTGCAATTTTCCAAAATCAGATATTTTAACGCTAATGAGACATGCATAGTTTTGAAGCGTCCTTTGTGCTTTCCGGGGAAAGATGTTCAATTAAAAATTTGAAGCCAGTTTTTGAGCAAATTTTGAAAGTGTAAAAGCTTAATGAAGAGCATCTCCCAAAATCAAAATATCAATTTCAGATTCACAGGACCTTGAGTACATCCATATCGATCGGAGATTATCCATTTTAGTAGCAATTGCCTGTTTGGGTGCAGACGTTTTGCACAGACGGAGAGACCGGCCGACAAATTTTCGCTGTCAGTTGATTTTTCAGAATATATGACTCACAAAAAGTTGAATTTGACAACGTAATATGTTAAAAAAATTATTTACTTCACATATGACCAAGAACTACCCACTTTTTCGATACCAGTACCCCATAATGCGAGTTTTTCTTACGCAAAATCACCGACTTCTGCTGCAGCATTGAAATACTTTCTTTTTACATGTACGTAGTAAAGCGAGAAAATAAAACTTGAAAGCGGTGGTTTAATGTTCTGCCCATCCACGATAAACTCTACGTAGTGACTCACTGAATATTATAAATCACGAGTTCAAATAATAAACTATAAGAAATTAAATAGTACGTATTTCCTGAAAATATAAAACAAATGCTGAAGTAACCATGCGTTCGCCAGAACACCCACAGGCATATCCAATCTTATATAGAATCTTCCGGAGTCCTAGGATAAAGGTATTTCGAGATGAAATCTCTTTTTAAAAAACATCCCCTAATGATTGATCCAAAACGCGACGTATGGTCTGAAATATGAGTTACGTTCAGTGCTGTATAGTAGGTAGTTTTTAATTCAAAATGTAACTGTAATTTCATTTTTATTCCACTCAATCATTTCACATTACTTTCTTTACAGAAATACTTTCGTATTACTGGAATTTCCTATTTCACGTTGGCCGACCGAGTTTATACATTTATATTGTTATTTCTTTATTTCAAATATTCTTTATAGCGGCAACATAGTACCTACCACACAGGAGAATTCCCGGATTCCATATTTCCAACTATTTCGAACACTGAACCAGTGTCCTTCGACGCTCCCTTGCATTGGTACACCTAATTAGAGAAGCGCACTGCCGCGCCTTCAAGCGGCAAGAAGCCAAAACAAATAGTACTGACATCTGTCGACGATTCCACGCTACTACTACCCGCGAATTTTAAAGTCACAGGAATCGACGACAAAGAATTCATAAGTTCATACCTATGAGCCTCTACACAAAAATGAAATCAAAAATATCGCGATTGCTTTTGATAATGTTCTTGCTATGTTATAAAAACATGTGCCTTCCTTAAACATCCTTCAATTTTTCTAATTTATTGATGAGTTTTCATAATATTTAAAACAGAAAAAGTTGTTAAAAAATGAAACACGCATGAAATTCAAATTTGTGCTCAAAAATAACTCTTTTATAATGTTCTAGAAGTCCAGACAACTGGTCCTCAAACGCGCCATATCCAGAAAAAAGCAGGAAGTTTATTTGTTTGTTTTTTTCTTCGCCCGTTCTTTATGGATTTTGCGGTGCTGAATTCGAATTGCAGGTTTACCACTTAGAGAAATGTTGCCTTCACAAAGCAAAATTGAAAAAAAAATTATAATAAAAATTGCATCCTTCACGTTTTTGCTTACATCTTTACAATCAAGCGTATTATTGGAAATACCATTTCACAATTAAATAAAATAATCCACAATTAAGATAGACAGACTACATTTCCTACAAAATGTATTTGTTAAATTTTATTTTATTTTACTTACATATTAACTTTATCAAACACTCTAAATTCCAGAGTGCGCTTAAAAACGGCGACTTTTTGGTCCTAAAAGCATTACTTTCTCGCATTACTGCGTACGTAGTAAAGCGAAAGTATTGCATTGCTGCGGAAGAAATCGACGATTCTTCGACAAAAAAAACTCGCATTATGGCGCCCTGGTATCGAAAAACCGGGTAATTTTTTTTGCTATGTGATGTAAATTATTCCTTTAACACGTTGCGTTGTCAAAATCTATATGTGAGTTATATATTTTGAAAAATCAATTGACAGCAAAAATCGGCCCGCCCGCCCGGCCGTCTGTCCGTCTATCCGTCCGTCTGTGAACACTACTAGCGCCTAAATCACACGTACGATCTTTTCCAAATTGAAGAAACCCCTGTCCATCTGGTTCTAGTTGAAGCTTTGAAATTTTGAAAATTTCTTTAAAAATTGGGGGTACATTATATGAAGCCCCACGAACATTTTCAATTTTTTCTCAAAAACATATCCATTTTTTTCTTTAAATTTATTTTAGGAATAGAGTAAAATACAATAATGAAGGTGGCATAGGTCCGATTTTCAGGGTTAACTCTGAATTTTCGAAAATTCCAAAAGTTTGAATTTTTTGGCGTCTTCCCACAACTATAAATTGAAAATAGAGGTTTTTCATTCAAATGAAATTTTGTTCTCCATAAACAGTTCTTTCGTTAAGGCCAAGTAGATTTTCTTGGAACATTTAGTAGTTTTCGTGCAATAGTGCGAGCAATATTTGCTATTTTAAAAAATAATAAAGACAAGTTTCTCAAAAACGGCTTCAATTTTTTTCTTTACATTTTTGGTAATGTTAGTGACAAACGAACCCTTACGATGACATTAGCGCCATATTGTTCTATTCTTTTGTTTTTTCAAAAATTAAAAATATATAATATTTTCAACTTGTTTCACGCCGGTAATATTTACAATCGAGGCAATTTCTTTACGTTATTGTATTTATGAGTACATATGATTTAAATTATGTCACTTAAAGTTTCACCAAAACTCAAGTTTTTTGTTAAAATGACCTCAAAATTCCACATTTTCAGAAACGCTCAAACGCCATTTTCTCAAAAATAGCTCCAATTATTTTCTTCAAACTTTTGCAATGGATAGTGGTAATGGCTCTGTTTAATATAACGTTAAGTTCATTTTGTTGTATTCTTTTGTTGTTTTTTTCAAAAATTACACACTTTTTTTTAATATCTCTCACGCCGTTTATATGCACATTTCAATGGATTTGTATACATTATTGCTTTTGTGAGTGGAAGTGCTTTAAATGAAGTTTTTCGAAAAGTCAATAGATTCCTGTGAGAAGAGCTCCAAATTTCGCATTACAGTATCGCTTAAGGCCATTTCCTTAAAAAAGGGCTCCCAATTTTTTAATGAAAATTGTTATTTAGGACAAGGCTTTAGCCTTCTTTAATATTCATAAAGTAATATTTCTTTTCTACTATTTGGAAACCGAAAAGTTGAGAAAATTTCAAAAAATGTACTTTGGGGGCGATAGATGGCAGCAGGAGGGGCAAGACTATAGTATCAGTCCACACCAAGGAAATTAGAAAACTTTACTACGATAAAATCTGTACCATTCTGAAGCACCTCTTGTTTACTTTCTCGCACTACGTATTTACGTAGAAAAAGTAGTGTAAATGTTGCCCCGGAAAGTGACGATTTCTTCAACAAATTCGTATTTTAGATCCCTGATACCCAAAAAGTGAATAATTCTTGCTCCTGGCTGTAGTAAATTACTTCTCCTAGTACGTTGAGTTGTTAGAATTGTAGTTTTGTGGGACCTTGATACCAAAAAACGGTTACAGAAAAACATATCTAAACAGCGCTAGCGCCTAAATCGTTCACAAGATTTTCACCAAATTTGATATTCCTGAATCGATCTGTCGTGGTCTCTTAATTTTGAAAGGGAGATTTAAATTTTTGGCTATACTTGTAGATGAAGCCCGTGACATTTTCAAACTTTTCTCAAAAATTGCACGGAATTATTTCTTTTCTCGGATTAAACTCCTACACTTACACGCAAATGCGGAATTTTGGATCTTATATGAGGGGGGGGCAAATTTGGGCGGTAAGTCCTTTTAATGAAAATTTAAAATTACAGTTTTATTTTTAAAAAATAATTCCCTTTGTTTAAATATAATTAATTTTATAAAAATATATTTCTATTTTAGCTAATACTCTGCTAGGATTGATTGAGTTTAAGGGCGCTTCAACAGCTAAGGTCATTGGCACCCGTGTCAAATTATTTTAAGACCAGTACTCACTATTGCAATGCCAAATTAAACAAATTTAAATTTTTTAATGGAAAGCAAAAGTAAAACTGAAAAGGAACGTGCCCTAATAAAAGAGGGTTTGGCAGAAAAGAACAAGATAGATAGGACTGAAGACATGATTATACACAGGATTGAATTATAGGAATTAAAGCAATATTGATGTAGGGAACAAGATCAGAGGGATTGGGGAGAGGTGGAGGTGAAGGAATGGGACCCTGGGTGTTTTGGGGAGGAATCATTATGCTGTCCGTGAAAAATCCAATTCACTTTTTCCCATTCGCGGCGAATGGACCCGGCTATTGAATGCTCCATAATTTTGCATAGTACTGATGTGAGAGATACTGGTCTATAATTACATACTTTCGTTTTATCACTATTTTTGAAAATTAGAACAACTAAAGCTGTCTTCCAAACGTCTGGTAAACTTGCATTATTAATAGAAACATTGAATAATCTTAACAAATAGGGCAATTCTGTATCACACCGAGTTTAATAAAATCTGCCGAGATGCTGTCTGCCCCGCCTGATTTATCGTTTTCCAGTGATTTTATACGTTTGCGGAGTTCCCATGCATGAAGCTTGAACTAGATTTCTATTGGAAAATAATGAACTTGCTCCTGCGCCCATTTTGGTTTGAATACCGATACAAAATACGCGTTGAACGCATTTGCTTTCGCTTGATCGCCGTGCAACGGCGCGAAATCTGCGACTAGAATTTCCTGAATTTCTTTCTTATTCCCCCGCGTCGGCGGATATATTTATAAAAGCCTGAGCAATTATTTCTTCCTGTCTTCAAAATCTTTTTTAAAAATAATTCTTACGCAATTTTCTTTCCTTTTTCTAATTCCCTGTAGTATTTTTTAAAAGTTATCATGTCAGCAATGCTTTGATGTCTCCTATTAAATGCTAGTCTTTCTTCTTTTAACGCCATATCGCCCCGTTAAAATATTCAGGATTAGGATTACTTTTCAGTATTTTGCAAGGAACGAACGTATCTAAAGCGGTTTCCACGATTGTTTTAAAATCTCCCCATTGTTCATCCATACCACCTTCTATTCTTAAAAAATTGGTCGTATTTTTCTCTCGAGAGACTACGTAATCCTTCCACGTTTGTTTTTCTATATTGCCTGACTATCGTTCCTTTTGCCTCAGATCGCCTAATCAAATCTGCTAGTACTTCTACCATCACTACTTTGTGGTCGATAATTCCCAAAATTGCGCTCTGCCGCGTGGGTTGGTCGACTACCTGCATTAATCCCTCCTCCCATACCAGTCGATTTACGCGCTTTTGAATTTTCCTGTCGCATACCTCTCCTTTCCCGTTAGCGTCGGAAAGGTTTAAGTCGCAAGCGACAAGAATAGAACGACCGTTTCTGTCTTCTAGCCTGTTTTCGCCGATTTCATCCAGAATTTCATAACCGTCGTTTGGCGGTCGGTAACAAGTAATAATTTCCACGGAATTTTTTAGTACGTCAATTTCCATTCCTAAAATTTCAAAGTTGTTACTAAACCAACTATTTGTAACTATTAACGATGTCTTGACGCAGAGAAAAACGTCACCGCGTCTTGTTTTCCTATCTCTACGATATAATTTATAGCCTTAATGTAAAATTTCAAAATTAGCTATCTCATCTGTTAACCACGATTCTGTCCCTATCGCTACATCTGGATCGCATGTACCAAGTAGGTTCTAAAACACAATAGTTTTATTATACTTCGACAGTTTACCTGCAACAATCATAGAAAATCGTTCCTCGCCTGAACATATCTGGTCCCAGTGTTTTCGTATATTCTCACGCCTGTTCCGAGGTCAATCTCCTCCCGCGCTGCCGACGGTTCGGATCCCGCCACCTCCAGTGCTGTAGTCTGCCCGATTCCCGACTCCTCCAGCGCCGCAATCTACCCGAAGCTAGACTCAGTGCTCCCACACATAGTTGGGAAAACATCCCTGGTAGCCGTCGTCGCTTTTTGAGGCTATAATATTCCGCATCTTTCCCATTCTTTTTATATCTCACCAAAATATTACCCAATCTACACCCAAAATTTCGAGAGATCTCCCTCTTGGTTTATCTACTCGGGGTCTCCCAGTCTCGTTCTTCCACTTTTTTCATTGTTCTTTATGCCAACTGTATTTTTTATATATCAATACTTGGCTTTGCCTGAAACTTGTAACTTGTCAGTTTTTATAACGTTCTTCGTCTTGACCTTTCACAATGTTCTTTGGTATATAACAATAGTGAGTAAAGGAAAGGTCCAATCTCACTTCCTTCAGGCACTCTTGAATTAATAGGGATAAGTTCTGAAGTTTCTCCGTTAAATTTTATTTGAAAGTATCTGTCTTGAAGGTACAATTTTAATAAGTGATAAGGATAGGTAAATTATTCTTCACTTTATAGAATACACCTGGGTGCCACACTTTATTGAAAGCCTGGCTTCGTCGAGAAATACACCACAGCAATATTCTTTATTTTATAGCGATTCACTAATTTCTTTTACTATTCAATGAACTTGTTCTATAGTCGAATGTCGTTGTCTGAACCCAAACTGATGATGAGGTAATATTTCCTTTTCTTGTAGAAGTGGATTCAAACGAGACAGAAGCGGTGTTTTAAACACTTGGGATAGTATTGGCAGTAGACTAATAGGTCTGTATAATACAACTTCATACATTGGTTTGCCCGGTTTAGGGTTGACCGTTTCCATTGCTCGAGGAAGTGATCTAGTCTTAGGATGACATTGAAGATGGAAGTAATTAAGGCTATCAATTTTTTTGGTAGATGGTGTAGAATTGTTGAAATCATATCGTACCAGGAAACTATTTTAGTTGGTAAGATCTTGATTACAGCTTCAACTTCTCGAGCACTTAGGTGTTTGATTTGGGGAGCTAGTTACAATGGTGAATCTAAGAAGTTGTACATTTCTTCCTCTTCTGTTGCAGATATTTGTGGAGGAAATGGTTGAAAAACGTTAGAGCAGGCATGTCAAAGCCGCAAGCAAGGAAACAAGCTTACTAGAGCTCATGGGCACTGCTAAATACTATATACTATATTTGTTTGTATATATATATATATATATATATATATATATATATATATATATATATATATATAGTCACATCCGCCGGCCCGGCTATAGCTCAATCGGCTGTTAGATCACCAGTTCCTTTTACTCTAGAAGGAAGAAGAGGGTTGCTAGGAGTTGTTCATGCTAATAAGAATGAACATAATGACCCGAAAATATTTAAATTTATTCCTGATTCCTGTCAAGGAAGTTACGTAAAAAAAGAAAACACCCTACCTAATGAGCTCTCTAATAAATAGTAAGATAATGATGTTCACGGCACAGGTCATTTTGCCTAATGCCCCTACCAAAAAACCACTGTTTCTCCATCTCCCGCTCCTTCCTCCCGCCTTTCCTCCGCCACGGTCTTGTTCCCGTGTGCGCTCCGATCCAGACTGGCTTCGCTGAGAGGAGGCCCGCAATAGCCCCTTGGGGCCGCGGCTCGCCGGCTGGGCCTGCCGCCGAGGATGACGGCGAGTCTCCGTCCGCCCATTTTGGCGTGACGGCCCGCGCGCTTCCCGCCATTACGTGGCTCGGTGGCGGGACTTGGAAATGCGCGCGCGGCGGTCACAACAAGGCCGGGCTATCGCTCAATCGGCTGTTCCTTTTACTCTAGACGAAAGAAGAGGGTTGCTAGGAGTTGTTCATGCTAATAAGAATGAACATAATGACTCGAAAACATTTAAATTTGTTCCTGACCCCTGTCAAGGAAGTTACATAAAAAAGGAAACACCGTACCTAATGAGCTCTCTAATAAATAGTAAGATAATGACATTAAAATTAAGGAATTACTGATTATGATAATTTAAGAACATGATTGCTCAGGCGCGGCAACGCTTACAAAATCTGGATTGTGTTATAGCAAAGAGTTTGTTGCGCTTGAAGAGCGAAGAATGATAATACCCAATAGCGTGGGTTTCTTTTTTTGCTGATACGACAAATTGTACCGGGACGTCTCGTATGCAGCAGTTGGCCCTGTCAGCTGGGCGCCCGCAAGGTTCGTTGACTCAGGCAGCGGTGGCGGCTCCGAGGGTTACATCCTGGGCGCCAAAGGACAAAGGAAGCCCCGTGTTGTCAACGGTGGCAACAGGCAGCGGCGGTCAAAACACCCGCTGCAGCTCGTCTCGTCCAAATGGTGGCCTCCGCGTCGAGTCGTGGCGAGTTCAGATTTCTCTCGCGAGTCTCAGCATAGATGTACGATTCAGTGCAGGCAGCAAGTTATGCCCTGTTCTCATAACGTGACCCTATTGCGCGGAAGTCCGAGTCGAATATCAAACTCAACAGAATAACTTTCCCAAATCGAAAGATTAATTCGCCAAGCACGGCGTTCTTGAAAGCAACGTTGCGCCCGCCTCTCACGGCGCTCTCGGATCGAATCGGATGTTCGCCTAGCACGACGTTCTCCTATGCAATGTCTTTCCCGCTTAGCACGGCGTTCCAGCGAAGCCTCTCTTCTCCCCTCCACAAAACTGTATCCCGCTTTGTAAAATAATCCCTACACGGCGTTCCAGCGATTCAATTGGTCTAAACCTACTACGTCTTAGATTTTGTTTCAGTCCGATTGGCGTAAGTCTACTGCATCTTAACTTCTGTTTAAGCCAATCGACGAGCAAGAAACTCCAAAATTTTCCGTTGCATGGGCTATTTTCTGTCTCTGTCTAAACAGGCGCGTGCACATGTACAGGATCTTCGTGGCCCCCCTTTCCCAAATGTCCTTTCCGATCAACAGTTAATTAATGTCGAAGGGAATCCCCGCCAGAGACAGGGGGCGCTTGTTGACGAGGGGGCTGGCGGTCGCCAAGGAGGTGCTGTGGAAAGGTCTGCCTTCCGAGGGGAACCCCAGCGTTTGCAGCTGCACCCTGCCATAAATTCCTTCGAACAGGTCGCACGCGTCGGGTCGCGGCGCCGGCAGTTATGCAACTTCCCGAAAGCACTGTTCTTTAGACAATTAAAATTATAGTATTATTTAGGCTACTTACTGTGCCGCCACTATATATATATATATATATATATATATATATATATATATATATATATATATATATATATATATATATATATATTCTAACACGCCCACCTACTACCTTCCAGCCGGTGGCGATAGAGCGTGAAAGAATGAATGCTCGTGAAGCGAGCTTTGAATTCTCAGGAAGCAGGATCTTTCGGGTATGAGAATTCTTAGGAATCAGAATTCAATTCAGAATCAGAATTCTTAGGAATTGTGAAACGGAAATTTCCTAAGTAGAATAAATAGAATCTGCAGATAGCGTATTTATTTCTCATAACTCGCAATAGATGTAGGTGTACAAATCAATAGGGACGTGTTAATTATTAAAATCTTCGTATGTTGAATCATTGAACAAAATTTATTTGGGAAATATGTATTCAACTTGGGAAATATTAGGAAATATTCTTTTCACAATCCGTACTAATTCCAAACAATTTTTTCCCTTAGGAAATCTTAGAAGTTGTTAATTGAATATATCACAGACAAAATATAGCAATGAAAATATCATTAAATAAAATAACTTCGAAAAATATCATACTACGATATTCTTAAATCATGATATTAATGTACACATTTAATTTAAGATTTACAGACCGCAGATGTACCTGAAGACGACGCAGCGGAGAGAGTTTGTAAAACTTCTAGTGTACTTACAGTAGCTGATGGGCTTCCAGCAAACTTAAATTATGATGATCCTGCCAAATGGCCTCAATGTTGCACTGCTAATGAACGACAGTTGATAGTACAACATGGACCACAGCAGGTTGAATCATACAATTTCCCGCGGGATTCAAACAACAGAAGATTTTCCCCTGTTCACTATATGCGAAGATTAAGTAATAATGAAAAAGCTTTTCGTAAGTGGTTGGTGTACTCAGTGTCAGCTGATGCAGTTTTTTGCTTTTGCTGCAAATTGTTTAGTAACAAAAATTGTGGATCAGTTTTACAAGAAACAGGCTCTAAAGACTGGAAGAACATTGGAGCTATTCTTTCTTCACACGAGCGAAATATTCACCATTTGGAGAACTATCAAACTTGGCGCGAATTCGAAATGCGCTTAACTGAAAGAAAAACAATAGATGATTCTACTCAACAAGTATGTTTTCAAGAGGAACATTATTGGCGTCAAGTTTTGGAACGGTTGATTGCTTTAGTTAGAGTTCTTGCGGTGCAAAATTTAGCATTTCGCGGGACAGACGAAAATTTATACAGTTCTAATAATGGAAATTTTTAAATGTTCGTAGAGTACTTGGCTCTTTTCGATCCAATCATGAAAGAGCATGTGCGTAGAGCTCAAAATAAGGAGATAATGGCCCACTCCCTTGGAAAAGAAATCCAAAATGAACTTATTCATCTTCTAGCCAGGAATATAAAGGAGCAGATTTTAATTCGCGCGAATTCAGCAAAATATTATTTAATTGCATTGGATTGTACCCCCGATGCTAACCATGCTGAACAAATGACGATGATATTACGTTTCGTTGAAGTGATTCAACCAGACTCTAAAATCGTCATAAGAGAACATTTTTTAGAGTTCGTACCGTTGCAAGAGACTACAGGTGCCTTTATAGCAGACACTCTTTTTAAACAGTTGGAGGAACTGGGATTAGCAATTGAAAATTTGCGCGGAAGAGATATGACAATGGTAGTAATATGAGAGGTAAAGAAAACGGTGTACAAAAGAAAGTTTTGAACGTTAATCCACGGGCATTTTTTGTACCTTGCAATGCGCATTCTTTATATTTAGTAGTCAATGATGCTGCTAGCTGTTGCTTGGAAGCAACTCTTTTTTTATTTGGTTCAACAGGTGTTCAATTTTTTTCCCGGATCAACTAAGCGTTGGCAAGAATTAATTAGTCATATTCTGGACTCAGGTAGAACTGTCAAACCGCTGAGTGAAACCAGATGGGAGAGCCGCATCGATGCTTTAAAGCCACTAAGATATCAGCTTGGAAATATATATGATGATTTATTGTCAATTTACAATGACACAAACCTAACAGGTTCATCGGGAAATACCTGTCGAATTGAAGCCAAAAGCCTTGCAGATGGTATTAGCAATTTTATAGTTAAGCAAATTTATTAGCAAAATTATTTATTAGCAAATTTATTATATTAGCAAATTTATAGCCAGTTTATAGTATCCCTTGTAACGTGGTACAACATTCTTTTTGAAGTCAACCTAACAAGTAAGCTACTGCAACCCAAGAACTCTGATTTATCTTCAGCTATAAAGCAGTTAGAATCTACTAAGGACTACCTTGTTGACTGTAGGAGTGAGAAGGGGTTTGAACAGATTTTGCAAGATGCGACGGACATTGCAAAGAATCTGGAGATTTCATCGAAATTCGAATCAGGAAATGTTAGAAGCAGAAAGAAGAAACGTCATTTTGATTATGAAAGCCAAGATGAGACACTACAAGATCCGAAACAAAAATTCTGTGCGGATTTCTACTATGCTCTTTTAGATACAGCCATACATCACGGTTTTACAATATACAATACAATCGGCGATTTCAATTACTGAAACAATATACTATTATGTTTGGGTTCCTGTATGACATATATAGTTTGAAACAAAACACATCCCAAGAGCTACTTCAAGACTGTAAGAATTTGGAGCAATTTTTAGCACATAATGAAGACAAAGATATTGTCGGTGAAGACCTTTGCTACGAACTTTTGGCAGTAGCTCGAAGACTTCCAAAATCAAACCCCCACAAGAAGTGCTTACATTTATACTGCAGCAAAATCTGTAGGATAATGTACCGAATGTCTTCATCGCTCTGAGGATTCTTCTAACAGTACCAGTATCTGTGGCAAGTGGAGAACGTAATTTTTCGAAACTCAAACTCATAAAAACATTTTTACGATCCACAATGTCTGAAGTAGTTAGCTTAGCTACTATATCTATCGAACATGCTGAAGCATCAGTACTTGATCTAGCTGAATTAATCAAACAATTCGCGAAACAAAAAGCGCGTTACGTTAAATTTTAATGTTTCATTGAAATTTTTGTAAAATAGTTTGTCTTACACTTATTACGATTGCTTTTATACTTCTAAATATCATTTGTCTTATATTTGTGGTACACCTTAATATTTAAATTAAAATAATTTGTGTTTTATGTATGTTTATATATATATATATATATATATATATATATATATATATATATATATATATATATATAATAAATCATATTTTACTTGAAAAAATATTTACAACCATTATTATCATTATTATTATTATTATTATTATTATTATTATTATTATTATTATTATTATTGGGGGAGGCGCAAACATCTAATTACACCTGAGGCGCAAAATAACAGCGCCAAGTCCTGGGTATTATGTTACCAGCTCCCTTACGTTATAAAGATAATCCAAATAAATTTGGTCGTCGTAGAAAACATACTATAGCTCTCAGGGGTTTGGCCCGGGAAATCGCCACAATGCACCACTGTGCAGCGGGGCAACGCCCCAACCGGGACAAGCTCTAAGCTCCCGACCTGTCTCGGAATTGGTAGTGCTTGGTGCATGTTAGAGGTGTGTGTGTAAGGGGAGAGGAGAGGACAAGGAAGAGGAAGGAAAGATCGCGCGCGGTCCGTTTGGTAGGGTACTGCTCCGGCATTCGCCTGGTGTTGATCAGGAGAAACCAGGAAAGCTACCGATCAGAGCAGCGGCCGCTAGGAATCTCCAGACAGCAACTGAATTCGACATAGCTGAAAAGCTAGAGTCGAAAATCCTGCAACAAAGCCGGGGACTCGAACTAGGACCTCCCGCTCAGAGGCGCTGCAATGACATCAGTTGATGCTGAACTGCCGCTCCCAGTGCGGAGGTTCGAAGGACCAGTATTGACCCCGCGTGGCCTACAACCCCCACGCGTCTTCACTTCATCGGGGGGACAAGTCCCCAGGGCGGGCACCTATGCCTTTCCGGCTTTTATCCTCACCCCCCGCCGACGCGTGAACGCCGACAGGCCGATGTCCGGATACAGCCGGAACCCAGTTTACCTTCACGGCAACCTCCCCATACAAAGCCTGGGTCGGGCCGCCCTGCCAGCTCAGAGCTACTAGCTATCCGGGCTAGTACCGGAGTCTAATCAATGCGCCACTCACATGCGCCGGGAACAAGTTCCCTCTATACCCAGAGTACCGGGCCACTGCCACGACGAATCCAAGAGCCCACAGGGGACCACCCGAACTAAGGCCCGGGCGGCTTGGAGCCCCCTTCCCGTCTCCCCACGCTTACCGAAAGCTCTCGATGTGGGTATCACCGGTACCGAGGCAACCTAGCGGGTGGTGACTAATTTCCCGCCGGACTTTAAAGTGGGATCCAGATTGCTCCTTCACCCGATCCTGCCACAAGGTCGACGCTCGCCATAGGCCCAACTGAGCAGCCGAAGCTACCGGGAGCTTAACTCGCGCCTACTTACTGCCTGCACCTTCAGGCTAACGACGTAAGTCACGCCGCAGACTCGGAGCCGGGTGGACGTCTGAGTTCCACCTAGACCAAGCTTTCGCTCGGTCCCCCCTGCGGGTTCGAAGGACAGACAGATGAACGTTTTTGAAAAAAAAAAAAAAAACTTTTTCGGTATCAGGGGTGATTTCAGCGATCTCACCAATCAAATTTTCAGTCTCGCCGCCGGGGCGCGGCCCTTAGAGGCTTTCTTCCCGCGCGGCCGCCCAGAACGAACTTTCACCAACCTCTCACAAGTCGCTCTCTGTGCATGCCGGCACGCTTCTACACTTCGGAAACTACTACAAAGGGGCAATAAAATCATTTACAGCGTCTTCCGCGCAAACCGCCGTTCGCACGGGCCCACGCCCGCCCAGAACAATGACCGCCGCATCTCGGCGTCGCCAGCTGGGGTCTAAGCCCTCATTAGCCAAGCGCTGGGCCACCCGGCACGCGGGGCCCTCACCCCATCGCTCGCTACCTGACAAGCAACCAGGAATGTACAAACATTTCTGGGAATCGCTTCGGGCCTCCCTCGCGAAAATAAGCCCGTCAATGCATCTCGCCGACAAAGGCGCACTGCCGGCGCGCCACCCCCGCTCCTCGGCCACCTGCATGCCAGATGCCTCAATTCCGTTGAAATCTAAAATACAAACGGGCCGCCATCGCGGGCACTCCACGTGCCACCGCCTTTGCTCCCAAAACGCCGCCAATGTCACGTGACACTCCCCCCCGAAGGCACATCACGAATAGGAAGCCGATCGCGGGCACTCCTAACTTTCCCGCCTTACCATAGGCCCAAGTCACAGCCACGTGACTCTCCCCCCCACGGCCTCAATCACATCCGCAATAATAAATACTGCGACTTCGCTCACAAAGAACCAGAACGGAAACAACAAACAGAACAACGACAGACAACCAGAACAAACAGACAACGGAGACAAGGTCGACTGTTCCTGCTTCGCCTATCAAGGCGATTAGTACGGCCACATCTAACCTGCCTCAAATTCGTGCCACTCGCGAGCCGCAGCCGCCACTTGGTCGAATTCACGGCAAACTCCACCACCAGCTCCGGTCATCTGAGTCCGCGCCCATGCCAGTTCGCACCACCGAACTGCCTGGAGCCTACCTCAGCCCGGACAGCGACACACTCAGCCGAGTGATTTGGGTTGCTACTTTCCTTGCTTCAAACTGTAAGTAAGCTGCCAAGTGTACTTCAAGAAAGAAGAGCAATCATTAACTTCATAAACTATCAATGGTCCTCCGGCTTTTTATAAATCAAAATCAATTGTACTCATAATTATTATGCAATTAAATTTATTTATTCTACTTGCATATTATCTATCATTGCCCTAAAGGCAAACAATCCCCTGAAACCCGTTCTGATCCCCGTATGTAGTCGCACTCGCAGCTCGGCAACTCCCAGGCTGCATCTGCTACAAGGGGGACCCCAAAACGTGTATTTCCATTAAAATCTCGATATCGATTTTCCGCAACGTTACATAACTTTCTCTATACTACGTATATTACTCCCGTATATACGTATGTATACGAGAAAGTAACTAGAGGTGCTACAGAATGGCACAGACTTTTTCGTAGTAAAATTTTCAAATTTTCTTGGTGTAGATTGGTACTGTACAGTTTTTTGCCCCTCCTCCTTGGCTGTCTCCATTTATCGCTGCCCAAAGTGATTTTTTTTTGACACTTTCTTAACTTTTCGGTTTCCAAACATTAGAACCGAAATATTATTTTACGAATATTCAAGAAGGCTAAAACCTTGTCTTAAATAGCAATTTTCTTTGAAAAATTTGGCGCCGTCATTAGGAAAATGGCGTAAAGTGTTACTGTAAATGCGAAATTTGCACCTCTTTTTACAGGAATATATTGAGTTTTCGAAGAACTTCATTTGAATAAATTTGAAGAACATCAACTCACTAATTAAATAATTATACAAATCCATTGAAATGTGCATATTAACGATATGAGAGATTTGAAGAAGAAAAATGTGTAATTAAAAAAAATTCAAATTATACACCAAAATAAACTTAACGTCATATGACACAGTACAAAAAGCATTATCCATTGGAAAAAGTTTTCAAGAAAAAATTTGGAGCCATTTGTGAGAAAATAGCGATTGAGCGTTTCTGTAAATGTGGAATTTTGAGCTCATTTTAACAAAAAAAAGGGTTTTCGAAAATCTTTATTTGACATTATTTAAAGCATATGTACTCACAAATGTAATAATATAAGAAGATTTCCTCTAATGTAAATATTACCGACCTCAGAGACAAGTGAAAAAGATTTTCTTTCTAATTTTTGGAGAAAAGGCATAGAGTTTTATGGCGTATAGAGTTTGTTTGGTACTAAAATTACAGAAATTTTAATGAAAAAAATTGGTTCCGTTTTTTTTGAGAAAATCGTGTTTTGTTTTTTTTTCAAATTGCAAATATTACATGTACTATTGCGCGAAAACTAGTATAATTTTCAAAAAATTCTACGTGACCTTAATGAAAGAACTATTTACGGACAATAAATTTCATTTGTTGGAAAAATCTGTCTTCAATTTTGTAGTTCTTGGAAGAGGCAGAAAAAAATTCAAACTTTTGCAGTTATCGAAAAAGGAATTGTCTGTGAAAATCGGACCTATGTCACCTTCATAAGCGTATTTTACTCTATTCTTATAAGAAATTTTAAGGAAAATTTTGGAGCCTTTTTGATAAAATTTTGAAAATGTCGGGGGGGGGCTTGATGTAAAGTACCCACAAAAATTAATGTTTTTCAAAATCGCACAGCTTCGACTCAGGCCAGATCAACAGGAGTTTATTCAGTTTGGAAAAAAATCGAACACATAGGTTACGCGCTAGTGTTGTTCACATACAGCAGACGGGCAGACAGACGAACCTTTCGAAAAAAAAAAACTTTCGGTATCGGGAGACCCCCAAAATGTGTATTTCCGTTGAAATATCGAAACCGATTTTCCGCATTACATAACTGCCTCTATACTACGTATATTATTCCCGTATATACAACATACTACGTATATTTTTCCCGTATATTGTATGTAGGTATACGGCAGTGGCCTGCGGTGACAATTTTAGTTGGGGAAGCACTTTTGAAGTCCAAAGTAAAGAAAACGTTAAACAGTGAATGATATGAATTTTCAAAAAATGTGAATATTAACCCGGGAAAGATCGCGTCTTGCAAACGAACGCAACTGTTCGCCTGGGAGAAAACGGACCCCAGGGAAAATTTCGTTGCGTAAATGCTTTCTACCATCATAAACAAATATAATTCGGTATTTATGTGACTTACATTCTTAACCTATTTTATGGAGAACTTTGTTATTTAAAATTATTAATATAAATTTATAAAATCCATCAGTAAATTAATATGTTTTTCTTTCATAAAATGGAAAATAAGAGCATACACTTTCATATATGGTTAATGTTGATTTGAAAATGTATGTATACAGTTCAATAATGTTTTTCGCTATCTTTACAAACAATGGATGTTCTGTGCATTCTACTGATTTCTTGCACTTATCACATTCTCTGGATTCTTTGCTGTTTAAAATCCTCGGACAAATATCATGTTTTGTTAGTTTTCTTTCCTGCAACTTGTATTTCTTGTTTCTGCTCTGAATGCAATTATTGTACTATTTTAGGTATCAACTCTCGCGGCAATTCTGGTAGAATTTATCCCATAATAGACCAAGGGCGAATACGATCCAAACTTACATTTGCAATTCTTGTGTACGGTGATTCCTCGAAATATTAGTAATGTTTTATCCTCCCGACAGTTGATCGTGCCTGTGGTCCGATTAAAATAAGAGCCGACTTGAGGACGGGCTGTGGTGGTGAGCGACGTTACCACGCCGGGAGGCTGAGCTAGAGCGGCTGGGGGAGGAGCGGCGAGGGCCGCCCGATCGCGGTGACAGAAAGACAAGTAGTAGTGGGTGGATGACTGCATGTGTCATCACAACTGCAGTTTTCGTCCTATGTCAAATGCTCTTCTCCACTTCGCGAAGCACATTAATTTACCCCAAGATGTTCTCTAACATTACAAACACAAGAATTTCTACTAGATCTACACTATTTACACAGTTTTAATTGTCAAACAAATTACTGTTAGAAAGGAAATACTCCACTTATTTCAGTCACTACCCTCTGATGATTGTTTGAAAGGGATGGAACTCTAATATTGAAGAAAAATCATTTCTTCAAAATTTTGTTCTACAATTCCATCGTCTTCCCATGCCTTCGAAATTACCTTTTTTATATGACCTACCTCATTGCGCCATTGTTCTGTTGTTGTCCTCTCCACAGCCTCATCCATGAGCTTTTGCACCTCAGATAACATACTTTTTTTTTTCTTCCCTGCCACGCAACCTTTTACTTGCGTCCCAATTTTCTCAATGACATTAAAGTGACAGCACTACTCACGATACCACTACTCAAAACAACAAAAAGGCTGAAAGCCAAGAGAATTTTTCCTTCAGTGTCGTTTCTCGTCACTGACCAGCAACTGGAAGTTGCGAAGCGTACAAAAGTTGACAGGCGAGGGACCGCAAGGGCCCCCCTAAATCTGTCAGCGTGCCTCCTCTCTGGTTCCCTGCCTAGTTTCCACTTTCCTCGCTAGATGCCACGACTACTGCGCGGAATGAGTTTGCCCATGCATTCCCTTCCCGCAAGGGAGAAGTGCAGAACAGAACACAAAGAATTAATTTTTTTAGACCACTTTCTTTACCTTAAGATAAACGTTCTCGATATTATGTACTTTATACTTACATTGTATTATGAAGTTCGCGCGTGTATCAAACACTCAAAAATCCAAAATTATTTTGAACTTGAAATAGCTACCGGCCGATCTCAACGGAACGTATTAGAAAATTCATTCTCGCGCACTCATGAACCGAAGCCGACTTGCCCCGACACATGAAGTCGAACGCCTGCCCCCTTCAAGAACGAAGCTTCGCTGACATCACGAGATGAAACTACACACCGTTTTGAAAACATCAATTGTTGCGGTTCAACCACTGGTGCTTAGCTCAGAATCTTAGATTGAGTAAACGTTTTGCTCTGGCCATAAGCAACGAATATTTTAAATATCGAAATTATTTTTTCTCTGCTTTGCTCAGGGGAATGACTCATTCCCTTCATTCCATAGAATGCACGCCACTGGTATACGGATAAGTAAAAAATGATAGAATTTTAGAGACGCCGCTCTGATTGGGGTATTTTGTATGTATAGTTCATCGCTATTGGTTTTCATTCCACGAGTGGAATAGTGTGTGTATACTTGGACGCATCTGAGTTTAGTATGTCCAAACTGGAATATGGCACGGCTTTTCGCGTCTATGTCGGTCGTACCACTAGTCGCTTCATCTCCAGGACTGCTTGAAGACGGCTCCACACATTCGGCATTCGCCAAGCAGCGAGCTAGTGCTCGCCCTATCCCGAGCAGCTGACGTGTTCGGCAAATGTTCGCTCCCTTTGATGTGTCCAAAAGACCGACACGCGGTAGGTAGGGCTAACCCCGAATGTTCGTCACTCGGCAAATAGCAAGCAACTCTCCATACTACTCGGGGATTCGGCGAGCGGTTGCTCGGTTTTGGCCGAATAACGAATGTGTGGAGCCGCCTTGAGATGGTTGCGATCATGCGACATTCCCAACAAAGCCGCAAAAAGGCGTGTCATGTTCCATCTTTAAGGCCGGTATTACACTGTAAAAGATCTTTGTTAAAGACCTTTTATAAAAGAAATATGACAGTTTAATAGCTAATATTTTGTAAAAGATTTCATTTATAAAATTTCTTGGATAAAATGTAGTCTGATGCGTCCAAGTTTTATCATACATTTGGTAACATGGCATCCGATATAGGGGTATTGCTTCAACCAAAGTTTTAATTGCAGAGTGCCAGCAATTAGAATGTTTATATAATACTGTCCATCCGGACTACAAAAGTAAAACCAAACGAATTGACGCTTAGGACACATTTTCCCGAGAAGGGGAAAATATGGAAAATGCCCGATTCAGGAAGATTATTTTTTTAACTCCCAATTCAGAGGACTCAATTTCGAAAGGAGGAACGTCAAAGAAAATTTAATATTTCTTCATCCATCCTCAAATAATTCATCTCGAAGTTCTTTAATTAATGCTTCACAATGGGCGACTCATACCTCACCATGGATGAATACAATGGCGTTTTCTAAGGCCTCACCCTCAAACGTTTTCTCTATACCTTTTCTTTCATCAGAATTAAACATAGATTAGTTATTATAAAACAAAGTAGCATAAACTATTTGTGCGTCATCCGTCATAAATCACGAGCAAAAGTACATACAACATTGGACGAAATGTAATACTTTCGTCAAATTTCTATGCCAAAGTTTTCTCGTTTAAGTTCAAAGAATTTCCACAAAGTTCATCAAACATCTTTTACAGTGTAATGCCGGCCTACGATAATGCCCTCAGACGCCACCAGTCCCTTGCCACTAGATAGGCCTGGGCCTGTTCTTATTTGAATTGTATTTGAATTTGAATTCCGCCATGTCAGACCCTCTCTGGGCCAATAGCGTCGAAGGGCGCAAAGGCGCGGCGCGCGAAATCTACAGGCCGGACAATTATGAACATGCTTTGTGTGTAAACGAAACGGTTTCATCTGAACGTTTTTGCGAGAGCGTTTGTGTGTTATAGCCGTTTTAGCGTTTGTGTTTCTCGAAATGCCCTAATTTAGGCGTTGTTGGGTACCCAATTGCCGATACAACCAAAATAGAAGGAGTGAACAGCAATTCTTTAAGTTTCCAAGAGATCCTGAAAGGTAAGCGATATGAAATGCTTAGCATGGTTCTATAACAATTTTTCATGTACTATTTAGTGACATAGTAAATTAACTATGTCACTAAATAATACATGAAATTAATTTAAATAATGTAATTATATGTGAGGATATTGTAAACACAATTATTATGAACATCCAATGTATTGAAGTCATGAAAGCACTGGTTGCTTTAATAATCATGTAATTTATAAGTTATAATAGCTATATTAACATTAAGGTGATTTTGATATAACTATAATAGCTCAATAATACATTACTAATTTTATTACAGGTGTATGAAATGGTTATAGGCAATTGGGGACCCGACTTTGGCATCTAGACCTTGGGAAATTCTCATAAGGTTGAGATATGTATGTATGGAGCACTTCTCGCCGGAAATGTTCACTGCAGCAGGCAGACTAGCACATAATGCGGAGCCCATAATTTTTGCTGATGTGCGTCCTGAGTTGCCGGAGGGAGCACTCAGGTCGTTTTTAGAAGGATTACCACAAGAAAGGCGTAGGTTTTTTTTAAGCAACTAGAAGGTGTAGTAAGAAAACTTTCTTTTTTAATTTAATTAAACATCCTTATTTCTTTTGCAGGCTCTGCTCTACCTGCTCTGCATGTAGTGGACAACATTTCTCCCGAGTTCCCCGAATGTTCTGGTGAGTGCAAATACCTTTTTAATTGAAGATAAATGTTTGCCCTGTGTTTTGTGTGTCAATAATACCATGTCTCTTTGTATTGCAGATCCTTCTACACCTGGCGGAGAAGTTCATGAAGAACATGAGGAAGGGGACATTTCTTATGTCCTCCCCACATGTTCTGGTGAGTGAAAATTCCTTTTTAATTGAAGATAAATGTTTGCCCTGTGTTTTGTGTGTCAATAATACCATGTCTATTGCATTGCTAATACCATGTGTATTCCAGATGATACAGCAGAGGCCAATGCTCTGACGGAGGAGGACATGGCAAGACCTGAAAACATTGGGACCTACTATGTTGCTGGCTACATTGGCAAGTGCATGGTAGGGGTTTTGAAGGACCAACATTGCTCAATATGCCCAACTGCGATTAAGAGTGATGAGCCATCCCTGGGGCAGATGTATACTCAAAGTCTGGAATATGATCCTCATAGTCCAGCTTTGATATATGCAAATAAGCAGTTGTGGAGTGCGGTCCAAATGGCCCGAAATCTTTTTGTGTCAAATTTTGTTGAATCTCGAAGTTTGCACTCAAGAATCATAAAGGGTGATGTTGTTAGTTTCCTAACAGCAAATTTGGACTATAGCTGGCTTAATTGTCCAGATCACAGTTGCAAAATGGTATCCGTCATGGTAGACACCATATCTAGATTGGTAATCAGGGCGTATTGCTGTGATGTAAATATGCGGTTATTGGAAGGGCATGTATTTTTGTAGATATTTTTTACCTTTTTTTCAATTTATTATTTATTTTATTAATTGTTTAGTATTATTGAGGTTCAGTGTTTGTATATATTTTGCATTTGCTTCATTTTTAACTGTTGTTGATATTTAATTTTTGTTTGTGTATATTAGTATAGTTTGTATATATTAGTAGTTTGTAATATAATTTTATTATATTAGTATTCTGGCCTTTGGATTTTGATCCACGATCCATTGAGCAATTAGCCATGCTTTTGGACAAATATGTGGCCTGTGATATCGGAATATTAGTGAAACCTACTAAGTCCAAAAACTCTGCTTTGAGATAAATGAAGTTGAAGTAGAATCACGTAATTTTTTTTTACTTAGTTCATCACTTGTACTAGGTAGGAGGTAAAACATGTTTATTGTAATGCAGTTTAATGTGTAATATTGCGTTTTTGAAGAAAGCAAGTAAAAAAAGATAGATTTTGTGGACTATTTATGCAGTTTCTTGTTTATTTATAAAACTTATCAATAATATTAATTTGTATTGTACCTTAGTTGCAATTTTGATAATAGGCTGACATTTGACGTGTTGATAGCTGGAATGTCATCCATATATTTAAAAAAAATAAGGTATTCTGCCATGGCTTCGTTTAGAGCTTCTACTGAATTGGTTGTAGTATTTTTTCCTTTAAATGAAAGAATCCCTTGATGTGTTATCAGATATTCTTTGTGTTGATTCACCAACATTTACGGTGTAAATTAATTAATTAAATCATTCTTTAATAGTACGCTTATAAGTAGTCAATTGTTTTCTTCCAAGGCTGACATTGCTTGATGTTTTGATTTGATTGTTGAGATATGTTTACAATTCGTCAAGGTTTTGTTCCAGTGTAATAATTGCATTGTGGCGTTGACAGTTTGCATGTGTTTGCTTTTGTGATGTATTTTGTAGAGAACATTCGAACAGTGGGTTTTGCTCACTTGTTCTGAAGTAGTGAAATTGTTCACAGGTTATGCCGAATTCCGAATCGTTGCTCATGTGCCCCAAAAGACACACACGTACATTAACTGGATGCAGAGAATGAGAAAGTCAATGTAGAAAATGTCAGTTTTGTTCTGCTTTGTACTTCCCATGAGAGAAATTCTGCAAACTCTGTGTTGCTTAAATGGGAAAATAAGTTTACCTTCGAGCAATATGTCAGAAGTAATCAACTTTGTTTATAGATGATGACACATCAAAAAACTTTAAAAATAATATCTGTGAGTATAATAGTGCTCTTTCTTTTGTGTCATTTGGTGTATTATTGGAATATGTGGGCAACCACATTGCCACTTGGTCACGGACCATACGTGTGTTCAAAATTTTGGGAACTACACATCACAGAATATCTTTAGGTTATAATAAAGATCCAGACAATGCAACATATTGTGGAACATTAGCCTTAGAACAGTGTTTTACATTTATCTCATCTCACCGTCAAATTTTGACGGGTTCTCACTAGTTTTAATAATGATGCAATATTACAGAAGTAATGGTCACTAGTTATATTTGGACAATTGTCTAAATTCATGGTTTCAATATTTAGTCAATGGCAAAGTAAAATAATCTTTGTCTGATTACTTGCTCACATTTATTTTGTAAAAAATTGTATTATTGTTTATATTGTGTATGACTATTTATATAATTTAGAAATAAATATTGTGTTTATAAAATAACTTTTTATTTTGCACTCCCTGGACAATAATTCCATTCAGTGACTTAGGATTCCAAATCCTAATATTTTAGTTTTCCTAATTGCCAAGCGTATTTTACATAAAAATAATGTATTCATTTGACGCCATTTTGAAAACAACTTCATTTTAAATGTCCCGGTCGTCAATACGCGCCACCTCCATTGGTAGAACGCCCTTCGACGCTATTGGCTCAATCGGGGTCTGAGATGGCTGCTTCCCCCTCCATGAAAATTAGAAATTTGAATAAGAGCCTTGGGATTAACATTGAGTGCCGTCTCTATTAGTATACTCTC
>BLKR01004867.1:0-95826 GCA_011170035.1 Teleogryllus occipitalis | reverse complement strand
CAATACAAAATTGGTCCAACAAAGTTGGTTTCAAATTCTCACAAACGAAGACAAAATGCATCATCTTTGCGAAGAACAAGAACACCAACGTTCAACTAAAACTCGATATAAATTCTCAAGCAATTAATCATGAAAAGGAAATCAAGATTCTTGGCGTGATTTTTTATAACAATCTCACCTGGCAACCACACATCAATGCACTAAAAAGTGAATGCCTCCTCAGAATGAATATCATCAAATCTATTTCCTCAACCTCATGGGGTACAGATAAAAATATTATTTTGTCCACTTATAGAACCCTCATCCATCCCAAAATAGATTATGGATCAATTATTTATCAATCAGAAAAAACTATGTACTAAACAGACTAAACCCAATCCATATTAATGGTCTTCAATTGTTATATTTGAAAGATGGCGAAATACGTGAATAGGAAATGAGTTGACAATTACTAATATTCAAATACGGTCGCCAGCTGCGCAGAGCAGCACAAAATCAAATTTCAACTATATTCTCGCTAAGAAGCGAGGTACCATATATTTACCTAATGAATTGTTACTCGGAGCTAACACAGAGAACTCCTAGCCATCGAGTTCGCGAAGATTGTCGCCGCATTTGAAACTTTTCGAAGGGGCGCTCCAGGTTTTTAAACAAACAGGATCAATATTTTAAAGGATCTCAGAAATGGAGATACAACAATCCAAATAACCAATAAATTAGATTTATTACAAATTAGGAACTCACAAACAATAGTCTTTCTTGCTAGGAAAAATGACAAGGCTGCAAAAAAGACGAAGCAGAACTACAAGTAAATACAAAATTGACAGACAAATGTCGCCTCGAATGTCGCCTCTATACAGAAAGCTGTGAAAATACAAAAACAAAGGGAAAAGACGCTTCAATCAATGCGTCTGAACCAATACAGAATTACAGTATTACGAGTTTTCCTCTACAAAGCCTACTTTAGGGCGAGGAAATCGAATACACAATTAAACAAACTTGAAAAGGAAGCCTTCTAGGTCATCCTTCAATACAAAAACAAAGTGATACGCAGAACTACAAAGTGAAACCATTGCCTTCAATAACAAAGCTTGTATGAGTGCATAGCTATCAGGTATATGAAATTGGATCTTTTACCGTTACCAAATTTTTACAAACTTATACATGAAGCAGGAGTACTCCTAATAAAAGCTCAGCGGTCGTGGCCCTGGCGAAAACCGGTGGCCTTTCCACGTCGGCGCCGCAGTGCCAGACTCCAACCAGCCTCTTTCCCGAGCGACAAAGAAATCGCTCACGGGGAGAAAATCAACGCAGCAACAATAGGCCACAGCCCTGTGCTGTTCGGGCCCAGCTGTCGTCTTCAAAAAGCTCCGAATTGCCGAATGCGGCCGAACGCCGTCTTATTCACGACTGGAGCACATATACTGAAACATTAACAATTACCATGTAATGTACAGTTACAAAACTGGCTCTCCTCAACAATCGGAGACCAGCATACATTCCAGCTGCAAATACAAAAGAATAACAACAAAAAGAATACACCTGCTTCATAACATTGACAAAACAACATAAACAACTAACATTGCAAATACAAGATCCAATTTAATGTTAAATACCACACATACCTAAAAATCTAAACTAAGCACTCATACATATTTACAAGCTTAAAATTACGGTTCTAATGGAACCGGGCCTTTCGCGAATGAAAATTCTTAAATGGCGGTGGCAATAACAGCCTGTAAGCTGGGAGTAGAATGCTAATAACCTGGTAAAAACAAAGCCCAGGTAATAGTGGTTAAAAAACAGAATCCCTAATGACTGCGAGCTGAGCCAAATTCTGGCACGTAAATTTAAAACTTCGGCACAAACCCTAAAAATGGCGAAAAGGCACTGTGCGAGCAGGGCGCACGTCTTTTATACTGGCCCCTGAAGGGGTAACATCTCGGTAGTATAGGGGGGGGGGGGGTAGCGGGGAAATATCGATATACATGGCTTAGTATAGAGCTCTTTGACTAAGGTGTTTACACTTTTGCGCCTGCAAGGGTAGGCAACCTGTAAGGCATGCAAGCTCAAGTGGCGGCCTCTTATAGTAATACAGGGATTCACACCAATAATTTTTTATTTTGCCATAAAAACCCTCATATTAGAGCTAGAACGGCCAACGAGGTGTCCATTCAACCCTAAATTTACTCTAAATTGCGGATTTTGTTATTAGAACCCGCCAGAACCAATGGTTTTTTTACACTTAATAAAAACCTGTTTTCAAAACAATAAAATGTTTTGCATATAATGCCAATTTTTTCTCAGAGCTTAGTGAACCAAAAAATTAGATCTTGTTAACAAATTCTTAGGTTTTTAGAACCTTCTCATGGCCATGAGATTACAGATTTATTTTTAGAAGCTACCAATTTTGAGAAAATTGAAGATAAAAAATTACCCAAATACTAGCATACTTATTCTAATTACAGAACAACAGCTTATAAACTAGGGATACAAAATCTTCTCGGTTGGGCTTCTCAGATGGTTCTTGGCTTCTTGAAGACACCAAAGTACAAAATTTGTTGCCACTTAAATTTCAAATTTAACACGAATGGCAATTGGAGCCTACAGGACAAGTCCAGTCTCAAGTATCTATGCCGAAGCTGAAGAAGAGCCCCTTCATATTAGAAGACGAAAAATAACTTTCTCTTACGCCAGCAAAATCTCGTGTTTCTCCTGTAACCCAGTACATAGGAATGTTTTCTCCTCAAGATTTGCTGTACAATACCAAACAAAAATAAATTACCCTAAACCAGTATATCAAATATTAAAACAATACCTCGATGAGATCGACTTCAAGTTCCCCCTGGTAAATTCTGATACTTATATAAAAAGACCTCCATGGCTTCCTTCCAAAATTGCTATTAATACAAGTCTAAAAGAATTCAAGAAAGCTGACACATGTCCACAAATATATCTAGCACTCTTCAGAGAATTGTCATCTAAATACAGTCAATACACCAACATATTTACTGATGGTTCCCGAACCACTAACGGATCTGGATGTGCTCTATTAGCTGATGGTCAAACAAAATATTTCAAGCTTAGTGACATATGTTCTGTATATTATTGTGAGGCTTATGCCATTTACAGAGCTCTAAAGTACATCAAAGAAATGTCAAATACCAAATTTGTAATCTACACTGATTCAAGAAGTGTACTAGAAAGCTTTAATAGCACCTCCACACTCGACCCAATAATCAAAAAAATTATTAATCTATATAATGAACTACTAAACATTAACAAAGAAATAGTGCTTATCTGGATTCCCTCACATATTGGTATTACTGACAATGCATCAGTTGACAGGGCAGCTAAACTAGCTACCTCCTTACCCCTTACCATCAACAATGTTTCCCATAATGATATAAAAAAAGAACTTCACAAAACCAAGATATTGTGGGATACCGAATGGAAACGCTCACCACCTAGTAAATTACACATGATCAGGAAATCAATTCTTAAAGATCATGCTCCCTACCTCCAAAAGAGATAAAGTGCTACTAATGCGTTTGAGAATTGGCCATGCAGCTCTGACCCACAAACAACTAATTACAAAGGAATCTCCAAATCTCTGTGAAACATGTAATCTACCTATCACTATCATACATATATTAATGCATTGCCCAAATCTTAATAAATTAAGGAAAAAATATAATCTTCCAAACAATATACACTTTTGAATGATAAAAGTAATGTATATAAAGTGATCCATTTCCTTGTGGAACTCAACCTCCACAAAAATCTGTAAACCAACACAAGTGTCCATGTATGTTCAAAGACTCAACTACTTTTATACCAATAAAATAATATCTATTTGATGCCTTCCTCCAGGTCAAGTGTCTGAACTATCCACAATAATGTATTCCATTACTGGCCTAACAAGTGAGGTATACGCGATTTCTTTTGCTTTCGTGTTAAATTTTTTAGATTTATCTTGACGAAATGCAAGGGCCTCAGGTTGCCCACTACAAAGTTCGTTTATTTCTCCCATCCCAATTTTACTACCCCGGAGGATGCCAAGATATTTACAGTTCGCGACTCTCGTTACTTCTACCGTCATTACCTAGCTGATAAAGATATTGTATGCAAGCTCGGGCCCCCTACACAATGTTGGTTGTTGGTTGGTTTGTTAGTGATTTGAGCATCAACAGCTTACTCGCGTAGGTGTAGTGCATGTTTTCTTCTCGGGAGATGGCGGTGATTTTCCCCCGATGGATGGCGAGATCCGGCGCCGACCTACCGTCGGCTAGTGGGGTTTCCCCCTAACCAGGACTCTCCCACCAGCGGGGCACCGCCCCAGCCGGGACAAGCTCTAAGCTCCCGACCGGTCTCCCGGAATATGTGGTTGTGTAGTGCATGTTAGTGTAAGTGTGTGAGTAAGGGGAGAGTATGGGACAAGGAAGAGGAAGGAAAGATCGCGCGCGGCCCATGGCTCGTTTGTTGGGGAACTTCGGCATTCGCCTGGTGTTTGATCAGAAGAAACCACGGAAAACTACCGATCAGAGCAGCCGGCCGCTAGAATTCTCCTCCAGACGGCGACCGAATTCGACCCTCTTCAGCTAGTGTCGAAAATCTGCACACCCTCAGGACTCGGACCTAGGACCTCCCGGTCAGAGCGCTGCAGTGACATCAGTTATTGCACTGAGCTATCGCTCCGGTCTCTACAAAATGTGATCCTTTACTTTTTTCCATTTATGGTCTTTTATTAGCTATTGCCCAATCGTAAATTTTATTTAAATCGTCCTGTAGTTGAAACATATCGTGCTGGTCTGCGATTTCCCTATACAATATACAGTCGTCGGCGAAGAGTCGAATTTTTGACGTTATATTTCGCGATAAATCATTTACAAAGATAAGAAACAGCAGTGGGCCTATGACACTGCCCTGAGGAACCCCGGAAGTAATGTTACCCTTTTCCGATAAATGCTGTCCAATTCGGACATTTTGATTTCTATCGCGAAGAAATTCATTTATCCATGCTATTACCCGCCTGTCAATTTTAGCATCAATAAGTTTCAGTATCAATATGTCATGCGGCACGACATCAAATGCTTTAGCAAAATCAATAACTATTGTATCCACTCTTCCCCCTACATCAATTACTTCCGACAAGTCTTGAGTAAGGGAAATAATCTGACTCTCACACGAAAAGCCATTTCTGAAGCCGTGCTGTCCATGAAATAACCATTCTGATTGATCCAAATGATTTCTAATCGAATTATATTGTAACGCCTCCTCTCGTGGAAACGCCCTGATAGAATGCTCTTTCGAGCTTGAATATCTCGGGGGGCAGGATCTTTTGGGGTATGAGAAAGTTACACACCCAGACACAAAATTAGATAAAATAACAGTATATTCTGTAATATGGCATGAGAAATTGTTCACACTTAACATTCAAGTTCAGAATTAAATCAAAATTTACAACACAACACAAAATTTACTTAACAATGTGCTCGCTATGTCGAGTCTGATTCTCCTATCACCCGTGCACGGTTTTGCTAAGTTATGAACTTAATTGAAACTCAATTTTCCCATACTCCTGGGATTAAACACAATCACTCGTTATTCAAGATCTTATTGCTACTTTACATTAAGTATTTCCTCGTTAGCAAATTTTATACAATAAAATGAGGAACTCTAATAAAAAATTCACACAGTTTCTAGATCGAGTTCTATTGCAAGTATTACCGCTGTACAAGGTAAATTTATGCTGTCGTGATACAAATCTCAGTTGATTTTACAAAGTTTTAATGGTCTGGTTCTTCATTTCACTCCTTCCAAAATACGGTCTCCCACTCTGGTTTACTCAGTTACAAATTACCTTTGCCGCCGCCCAAGGCCCCGGGTTACGCACCGCCGTCGCGTCGAAGTAGCTGCACACCTGCCAGCCGCGCTGCCACTCGCGTCTCCCGATGATCTCGAAGCCGTCTCCGCAATCCGTTACCAGATTTTCGCACCAGTCTTCTAAGCTCTCGCCACCAGATCCAGGACACATGCACGCGTACTGCTCCGTCCCTCGCGTGTGTTACAGCACGTGTCGCTCCCACCAGCGCGTTGACTATGATATTGTTCACAATCACGTTTACTTTACTTTATGCGGCCTCGTTATACTATTAACTTGCTGCCTTTTCGCCGCCTCAATGTTGCAACGTTTTCTTCCACTATTACTCGCGATAATCTCTACGACTCCGCGTCTTTACTACAGAGGAATACCTCGCTCGTCGCCGCCTAGCTCTAGAAAAACTAGTACCTCGCTCGTCGCCGTCCAAATCGAGAAGAAGGCAGCTTTTCGCCGCTCCGCCGTATAAATGCGGCCCTGACGTCATAGAACCCCTATGCGCGCCGCCCCTCCGTCGAAATTACCCCGCCGCTGCTTCTGGCCGCCACCGACAGGTCGCGCCTTTTCTCTTCCGTGCTGCTCTTCCGATGTTATTAATCACTCCGTCACCGTCGAAGATGTGTGAGTGCCGTGTAAGTTTGTGGCCAGGCCACGAACGTCACAATATATATATATATATATATATATATATATATATATATATATATATATATATAGAGAGAGAGAGAGAGAGAGAGAGAGAGAGAGAGACGAGCTCTAAAATGCGCCTCGGCAACGAACCGGAACACCATGCGAGAACGCCCGAAAACCATCACGGGTGTCCGCCATTTCAAACGCGGCGCGGTAACCACGTCATCGCCCGACGTCAGCCGCAGCCACGGCGAGCGGAACGAGCAGTCGTCAATGGGATAGTGGGAAGATAAGGGTTGGAAACCGAATCTTGCGATTGGGCGACTTCTAAAAATTGAGGGAAACGTTTCCGGGGAAAGTTTTTCCGTTAACCAGAGACACAGTTTTCGAGAGATTTCTGAAGGAAGCAGATCTAATGGTCGTCTAGAAATCTTCCGTGTGATGAAGGTGGGAGAGTTGCCTGTAAATCTCCGAGAAAGATAGATTTGAAAAGGACGCGCTACCAGTAAAATCTGAACGTGCGAAAGCGACGGAGGCGAGGAAGGAACTGCTCCCGAGCCATTTTTCTCAAGAACTGTACGCGAGAAAAGGCACTGCGCTACATTAACGAAAAGAAGATCTAATTAATGGGTCGAGATTCACCGACAGTGGAGTATAACGCACGAGCGGAAAGGAGCGGCGAAGTCCCATGAGGAGAAAAGATTCCGGACACGGCGTCCTTCGTATAACCGTTACGCCACCACTGCGCCGCATCGCTGAGGTGGAAGGCCGGGGCGACATCCCTTCTACAACACCGCCAGAGAAGTGAGTGTGTTGGATCCAGAAGATGGGCGTGGGGGCGCGGCCGCTCTACAGAGAAGATTGTAGGAGCTCACCGACGGGCTGAGGCCGCACCGCGCGAGACGCGGGTCGCCGAACGAAACAGCGCAGCGAGCAGCGCGACGCGAGGCTGAAGTTCCCCGCGGAGCGGGCTGCCGTTCTCAGCGATAAGCCACCGAGGTCCCGTGCACTGCATTAGGCGAGGTCGGGTTACGTGTGCCCGAATCGCCGAAGCGTGAGTACCCGTGCGGTGGGCTGACCACAAAGACGAAATGTTTCAGAAAAATGTAATTCAAAATGTGTGACTAGAAAGTTCATGTCGAACATTTCGATAAAATTAGATTCGAGCCACAATCGTGGGCGAGAGTAAACTGAAAGGAAGCATTTGAGTACAGAAGTTGTTAGACTTGCATGAACAATTAACTTGTTCAAATTCTTTAAATTATTGGCTATAGTTATGATCAAGTAAAGAACACGAAATTGTTGTTCAAATTTAAGTGTAAATAAAATTGCCATTTTGTTTTGTTTTTAAGTGTGTGTGTTCGTCTCTAGAAAAGTTTCAGAATACATGAGTATATTTACCAGAGTCACTAAAGTGTTTCCTTTGAATTTGAACCGGCCTGTGTTCTATCCATTTCACAACACCCAATATTGGCCTCCTAGAGGCAAACTGATTCCACAACCTGACAGGCCTGGCGTCGGAACGGCAGTAGGCTGCCGCGCGGCGCTGGTAACGCCCGAGCGGTGCTCGCCACCCTCAGGGTTAACGACCCCTGGTCAAAACAAGGTTGCATTGTGTGCGGCACGTCGGAGGCAGGTCCACGACGTGTGTTCCGTCTCAATATATGTATAAAAGTCTGTCCATATATTGTATTATTGTTTCCCCTGCTATCTTTAGCATATCGGTTGTAATACCATCCGGACCGCAAGACTTAGTTTTTCATTTTCTTTTCTTCAAATGTGAACGTACTTCCGTTTGATCAATTTTGAATATATGATCCTCGTTGTTGTGCCCTATGATAATTTGGATAGCTTTTTGTTTGTATACAGAACAGAAATAATTATTGAATACATTGGCCTTCTCTTCATCGTATACGATATCTACATTTTGCCATCTTAAAGAAGGTGTGTTCTCCTATTTACCTCGTCGGTGGTGTACAAAGTTAAAAAACTTTGCCCAAGCATTTTTGTTATCATCTAAAATTAACTTAACATACGATTCTTGCGCAATTTTATTTTTATTTTCTACTTCTTTCATAATTTGTCGTAATTTCTGTAAATGTGCCTCGCTGCGATGTCTAATATTATATTCTTTTCTCAGTTTTCTTTTCAATTTGCGATTTTATATTACTCTGGATTTTAATTCTTTTTTATGTGCTTGAAAGGAACGAAACATTGTCGAGCTTCCTCAATGATTTCTTTGAAATTCGTCCATGTTTTCCAATGTCCGTCCTAACTTTTCGAAATCCACAGATTTCAGTTTTAGAAAATGCTGCAGTCGTTTTACGTCAGCTTTACGATATTGCCATATTCTATTACCGATTTTATCATTTACCCTGCAAATAGTAGTATTTATTTCAAGAATTATGACATTATGATTGCTTATTTCCTGAATAACATCGCAGTAGTATATGTCCATCGGTCAATTAAGAAAAATATCTAAGATAAAAAAATGACGTGTTGATTTGTCAACAACTTGCGTCCTTCCTGCACCCAAACTAGTTTATTTATTATTAACTGTATTTTTCTTCCCCTTCTTACTGTAATTTTCCGCTAGTTCGAGAATATTCTCAATAATGGAATAATCACCATTTGGTGGCCTATAACATGCAATAAGATCTATTGTCTGCAAGTTGCCTATGCTTATATCTACTCCTAGGTTTCCTCCCTTGAGGAAAACCCTCCCCCCTCTCATCACTGTCACTGGAGAGAAGGGCAACCATCTTGTCAATGGTTTCGCACAGGTGCGCTGCAAAACCCAGCAACTCTACTGAAGAGCCCACTGAGCTCGGTGACACCTTGGCGGTTCAAATGCACTCCGTCACGACAGAGTCCAGTCTCATTGGTCCACTCGTCTGGATCTACGAAAAGTAGGCCTAGACTCTGTGCTTCCCACTCCATGCGGCTGTCTGACTTTCCGAGACCATGTCTGACTTTCCGAGACTAAACATCCCGGTTGTGGAGCAAAAAGGAGGCAAGAGAAATAGGTAATTTATGGGACCACATAGCTAGAGACAGGGAAAAGTGGAAAGAAGTGACTATTGGTATTCTAGAAAGAACAAATTTGTAAATTCATATCCGTAAATAGTAGTGTAAATAATAATTTAAGATAAGAGAGTGTGATACGTGAAACTATTGTGATAGCAAAATATTGTGAAACAGTAAAAAGTGCTACAGGAAAAATTGAAGGTTGTGTTAAGTACTGGTGGACAGTCTATCTATACCATATTCTATATAACATAATTGTAAATTTTAAGTAGGCAAACATTTAACTTCTCCAGGTTCTAGCTCACCTGGTAAGTTCTTCTTTGTGAGTTACTCCACCTGAGTATGGGAGGTTTTTGCCCTGGATAGGGATGTTATAGCTAATAATAATAATAATAATAATAATAATAATAATAATAATAATAATAATAATATGTGAACGAAATTTTGAATATCTTCCAAACCCTTCCCTTTCTTTTTAGCTTCAGATAGGGCAGCAACATCTAAATTTAATGTCTCATTCTTTATACACTTCGGATTCCTTTGTGGCTATGCCTTGCACGTTCCGAGTTCCAAAATGCATATACCTAATTCGAAGGCCAAGTCGTCGTCGTAGACTAGCATAATTCCGAGGCCTTGTTGCTTGGGACTCGTGCGTGTTGAGTTTTTTATTTTCTGAGCGATGGGTTGAAAAACTCAAGAACCAAATATAAACTATTCAATAGTATACAAGAGTCATTAGATGACATAACAATGACCTATTAAGTATTTAACTTCCTATATAAGCTAAAAATGGATAATAATATACATGTCCATTTGTTATTCTCGTGCAAAAAAAAAAATACCTCAACATTTGACACAACAGATAGCTGGCAGTATGGCAGATTCTTCCCATTGAAATGGAGTAAATAAATTTGCTTAAAATAATGAAAGTAGACATGCTTTTGACTAAATCTTGTGCTCTTCTGTCATACGAGTAACGAAACAAACTTACAGGTTGCCTAGGCAAACATTTGATTAATATTTGTGACATCCTATGAAACAATTCTCTTCTTTGTAATACGTAATGTACAATTTATTGTATCCACTTTGTAAAGTCAAACGTTATGCCATTATAATCAGTTTCGTAATGAAGTACTTTACCGCCCGTGTTTCAATTGTTCTTCTTGTTGAGAACAGTGTCACCAGTTATGGGAGAAAAAAATGTAAATACTTATTGAAGGCGTAGAACGAAAATTCACATTAAATCTATTTTTTACAAACTGGATAAAACGTTTTAAAATATTCGTGTCGTAACATCTGATTACAACACTCGATCTCGGCCTAGCGGCCTCGTTTGGCAATTTTCCAATCACGTATCGTAATCAGATTCTTTATGACACAATATGTAGCATTTCTTTTCGTACACCTGATATACTTTTCAATAAATACTGATTTTTGTTCTTCGGTATTGATATACTTACAATTATATATATATATATATATATATAAACTATTTTAGGTACGTTTTCTAGATGCACAAGAAAGGTATTGCATGTCTTAAAATGATATTGTTTTTCGCGGTATCAGGCATAGAAAATGTAGAAGTAAAAAGTCACTAAATTGATGCACCATTTCTGTTCGTAAAATTGAGTTACAAAGTATAAATCTGAATATAAATGGAGAATTTTCACACGATCTTCGAGTTAATAACTGTCTGTGCAAATATCTGAGACCAAATGATTTTGAGTACTTCAGGCTGGTTTCTTCTCCTATAATGTGGGTAAGACAAAAGTATTCAGTACTTGTTTGAAAGGATTAATCGTTAATTTTAGCCTTCAAAGGTAATTCATTAAGAAATATAGAACAAAGGGTAAATAAAACACATTCAACGGTGCAACGGGTTTTTAACAAATTTAAATATAACGGTTCCACAAAGAATTTGCTTCGGAGAAGCAAGAAGAAAAGGTTGGATGCGAGGGAAGAACGCCTTGCTGTAAGGGAAATCAAGGCACACCCTAAATAAAATATATCAAAATTGCGCAACTTGCCACAGATTAAGAAGTGAGTCATTCCACCCTCCGCCGGATACTCTATAGCCATGGATACCACGGAAGAATTCCCAGGAAGAGGTCTTTTGTAAGAAAGAATAGCCCAGCTCTGAGACTCAAGTTTATAAAGGAATATGGTAAATAAAGATCAGGAGTTCTGGAATTCTGTTCTTTGGTCCGACGAAAAGAAAATTAATCATTTCAGTTTTCTATAGTGTCTTTAGAGTATGGAGAAAGACCAACACAGATAATAACGTAGCTAATACCTTTCCTATAGTAAAAAAAGGAGACGGATTGCTGAACCGATGGACGAGATCGTTAAGGCAGTAGTGTAGTAACAATCTCGGACCAGAGGATCGCGGGTTCGAAACCTGCCTCGGGCATGGATGTTTATGAGGGTTTGTGTTGTCCATGCGTGTTCTTCCTACAGTTTAAAAATCAAAGTGGTCGCTATATGATCTAGATGTTGAAAAGCAACCTAAAAAGAAAAAAAAGGAGGCGGATCAATCATGCTTTGGGACTGTATGTCATCGAACGCTGTGCGAAACTTGTATTTTATCGATAGCATAATGGATAAAACAGTTTATAATCATATTTTGAAAACAGTGTACATAAATTAGAAATGGAATTTGTTGAAAGCTTTTAGAACGATAACGACAGTCTACATATGGCAACACTTTACGAGGAATGGCTAATTTGGAAATATCCAAACAATTGCATACGCTTCCACAATTCGCTGATTTAAATCCAATCGAACATATATGCGCCTTATTGAAAATCAGAACACGAAAATACAATATTACGTCAAAAAAGACGTACAGAAAATTGTTTTGGAACAGTTTCAAAAAATTAGTTCGGAAGTTTTCTAGTCCCTTGTTAATTCAATGCAGCGAAGATGCAAAGCAGTTATCAAGGCTAAGGGATACTGAACTAAATATTAGAACTTTGTATATTAAATTTTTGATCTTTTTCCAATGTTTATCATAAGTATTTTTGTTATTTCTGATTCGTGTACGAACAGATATGGTTAAAAAAAAGTGACCTGTTTTCATTTATTGCAATATTTTTTTTGTTTTGTCGAATTGTCACGTATTTGTTTGGTGTTTGTACTCGTGAAGTAGTTCAATACTATTGAAAATTAAATCAATATTTATTCTAACAAAATGTTCTGTATTTCTATATTTCCCAAATGTCAATGTACGAACAAAACTGGTATATACTGTATATCGTAAATAACTATTACCATTTCTTAGTAAGGCAAAAGAAAAAAAGAAATTCTTTTATTGTAAATTACGCTTAGTAAATCAATTAAGTAACAACAGAATCAAGTTATTTACTGTTAAAATACATCATGGTTGTTTACTATGATGTTTATTTCAAGTTACAAATAACTATGGATAAGTTACCTCGGCTTAGATAATCAATATAATTTTTTTCAACTAAAAATAATTACGATATTTCTCATTAAATTTACAACTGCACATAGCCTAAACAAATAAGAAATGTAGTATATGAATTAATTTTTTTAAACGGCGAATTTTCGACAGAGAAATTCTTATTCCCGGGGGCCCTGTTAATGAAAATGTGGATAAATTCTGTTTCTATATAGTTAATTACTTACTCTAACACATGGTGTAGCCAGTCAATATTTGGTTGGTCTTTGATACCGAAAAATCGGTTGACGGCAAAACGTCTGTCTGCCTGTTCATTTGCATCAGTCTGTGGCCCACACTAGCGCCAAAACCTTTCAGCTCATTTTCTCTAAAATTGATATTCTCCGATCGATCTCAACGAACTCCAGGCTTTGCGAGTTTCAAACGGGTACTTGGATTTTTGAGGGTACTTCATTAGAAGCCTCAAAAACATTTTCAATATTTTCTCCAAAATGGCTCCAATTTTCTTTATTAAACTTTGTCATCGGAAAGCATAAAGGACGCATTAAAGAATGGTCTATATCTCATGTACACAGAGTTTTCGAAAATTGAAAAAGTGAAATTTTTTGGAGGCGTCTTGCAACAACTATAGTAATGAAAGTATAGATTTTTCTCTAATGAAATATTTTTTAAAGACATCTTAAAAAACATGTTCAATTTTTGAAAAATAGTAGCAATTCATGTTGTAGGAGTAGTGCCCATGTGATTTTACGCGAAATATAAGCAATTTAAGCATTTTGTAACAATTTTTCTCCAAAAAAAAAAAAAAAAAAAGAAATCGCCCCAAATTTTTTGTTCAATTTTATTCCTACGAATAGAAAAATGAACGCTTAAAAGAATGACGCGGGTCTAATTTTCGTTGCAATCTTAGAATTTCTGTAAATTGTAAATTTAGAATTAATGCGAGAAAGTATGTGATGTTGTAGCACCGCTATTTACTTTAATTTTACTTTCTCGCTTCTATCACGCAATAAAGAGAAAGTATTGTAATGTTGCGAAAAAACTGTGAATTTTCGACAGAAAAACTTATTGCTGGGCTCAGGTAACGAGAGTGGATAAATCTTGTTCCTGAATATAGTAAATTATTTCCTATCACATTGTGTTGTCAGAATCTAAGTTTTGTGATTCCTTGATACCGAAAAATAGATTGACGAAAAAACTACACTATTGGCTAAACCGTAAGAAGGATTTTCACCAAAATTGATATTTCTCAACCTGACTGATGCCGAAGGCCCTTTTATTCGATTGATTGATTTTTTCGTGTTTTCGGGCACGTCAACTGCTTTGGTCATTAATCCCATTAGTGTAGTGCATGTTTTTTTTCGCGGGAGATGGCGGTGATCTTCCCCTGCTGGATGGCAAGATCCGGCGTCGACCTACCGTCAGCTAGTGGGGCACCGCCCCAGCCGGCACAAGCTCTAAGCTCCCGACCGATCTCTCGGAATATGTAGTAGTGTAGTGCATGCTAGTGTAAGTGTGTGTGAAAGGGGAGAGGATAGGACAAGGAAGAGGAAGGACAGATCGTGCGCGGTCCGTGGCCCGTTTGTTAGGGTACTGCTCCGGCATTCACCTGGTGTTGATCGGAGAAACCACGGAAAACTACCGATCAGAGCCGCGAATATTTCCTAACGAATTTCCCCTTTTAATAAATTTTGCTGCTACTTTCTGAACTCTTGGTGTGGAGATTATTTGGCCCTTTCTATATGGATCCCAACACGCTGCTCCGTACTCTAACACCGGATGCACAATGCTTGTGTAAGCTAGTTTTCTTGATTTACTACTTTCCTTCTTTAACACTCTCATTACAAAGTGTAAAGATTTCCATGTCTTCCCAACAGTAAAGTTGATGTGCTCTCCCCCATCCAAGTTGTTAATTAATTATAACCCCCGGATATTTACAACTAGCTACCTGTGGAATTATCAAGCACTAGCAATTACATAGTCCCTTTATTTCTACTACACGTAAAACTAACTATTTTAACTTTTCAATTCTGAAGATTACTTCAATTATTTCAGGTAATATAAAAAAGTCGCAACAGATACGGAATCATGGCTTCACTTCCTGCTTGTAATAAGTCTCCCGAAATGTCGTCCGGGCCCACTTATTTATTCTTTCCAATTCTCTCTATTCTTTTTCGAAGATCACGTGATCCAGGAATCATTCTTTCTCCCGATCCGAAAACAGATTCGTCATTTTTTGTTGCAAGTACCGAACCAAAAAAAACAACAAACAATCAACTGATGTCACTGCAGCGCTTCTGACCGCGAGGCTAGATTCGAGTCCTGACAGCGACAGGATATTCGAAACTAGCTTTTCAGCTAAGTTGAACTCAGTCGCTGTCTGGAGGAGAATTCTAGCGGCCGACTGCTCTCATCAGTAGTTTTCCGTTGTTTCTCCAATCAATACCAGGCGAATGCCGGAGCAGTACCTTAACAAACGGGCCACGGACCGCGAGCGACCTTTCTTCCTCTTCCTTGTCCTATCCTCTCCCCCTACACACACACACACACACACGCGCGCACACACTTACACTAACATGCACTACACTACCACATATTCCGGGAGATCGCTCCGGAACTTAGAGCTTGTCCCGGCTGAGGCGGTGCCCCGCTGGTGGGAGAGTCCTGGTTAGGAGGAAACCCCACTAGCCGACTGTAGGTCGGCGCCGGATCTCGCCATCCAGCGGGGGAAGATCATAGCGCTTCTCCCGAGGGAAAAAAGCATGCAGTGCACTTACGGGACTAATGACCAAAGCCGTTGACGCGCCCGGAAACACGAAAAAATCAATCAATAAATCAACCGAACCAAAAAAGGAATAAAAGAGTTCCAGTTTGTCTTCGCTCTCTGTAATTTTGTTTTTATTTGCATCTCTTAACATAGGAATGTCCTCCCAACTTCCCTTTCGTCTTTTTCGTATTTAAAAAAACTGATTTGTCCCTACTTAGACTCCGATAATATACATTGTAAAAACCGGTAGCGGTAGCTCAGTGCATCAACTGATGTCACTGCAGCGCCTCTAACCGGGAGGTCCTAGATTCGAGTCCTGACGGCGGCAGGATTTTCGACACTAGCTCTTCAGCTAGGTCGAATTCAGCTGCTGTCTGGAGGAGAATTCTAGCGGGCGGCTGCTCTGATCGGTAGCTTTCCGAGGTTTCTCCGATCAACACCAGGTGAATGCCGGAGCAGTACCCTAACAAACGGGCCACGGACCACGCGCGATCTTTCCTTCCTCTTCCTTGTTCTATCCTCTCTCTTTACACACACACTTACACTAACATGCACTACACTACCACATATTCCGGGAGACCGGTCGGGAGCTTAGAGCTTGCCCCGACTGCGGCGGTGCCCCGTTGGTGGGAGAGTCCTGGTTAGGGGGAAACCCTACTAACCGACGGTAGGTCGGCGCCGGATCTCGCCATCCAGCGGGGGAAGATCACCGCCATCTCCCGATAAAAACATGCACTACACTAACGGGACTAATGCCCGAAGCAGTTGACGCGCCCGGAAACACGAAAATATCAATCAATCAATTCAAAAGATCTAGACTACGGACAAGGAAAGTCTTATACTGGCCTGCACTTATAGTTCAGGAAGGCCTAAATGATTTGTGACGGAACCTAAATTTGTCTAAAATGATCTAAACTGCTAGGCTACAGATTACAGTAATAGAAACAATTTACTGCCGGGACAAAAATTCTGAGTTTAGAAATGGACACGAGACCTTTGCTCACTATTCTGCTCTTGAAGGAACTTTTTGTTTCAGTGCACACATTAGTTGGCTAATAAGTTACTTGTGTGTTCTCTATAATACAGATGAATGGCAATTGTTTACAGATTCTTCCAAATATAGTTTTAAAATAGTGAAATATTTCCACGGATGAGTAATATAACGTTGAAGGAAAGAATTTCCATCGGACCAAAAATGCTAAATTCATGTAGGATGAAATATTGGAAACAAATTGCTAGGAAACAAATTGAGCTTGGCAATTCTTGAAGAGCGCTGCGCATGCATTTATTGGGACAAAGAAAGAGGACAGTTATAAAAAAATTGGTCACAAAATGGTTAGAATGCTGCAAAAATATGAAGTGTAAACTGTCTCTAAAAATTCATTTTATTCACTCCCATTTTAATTTCTTCCGTATAATTTTGGTGATATTAGTGATGAATACGGCGAACAGTTTTATCAAGATATTGTGCTTCAATGGAGGAGATCAATGGAGAAGAGAGCCGGCGCAACTATCTGAATTCGTTTACTACGCTCCGTGAAGTCACGAAGGTTAAGGGAATTCGAGACTCGCGGGTTCCTGGTTGGGTGACCGGCTAGGAACCCCGGGATCTAACGGCGTCGAGCCCCTGGCCGAAGGGATAAAAGGCACTGACTAACTGCGAGGTGGCGAGACTCGACAAATACAGTAATATCACAATAACAGTTATGATATTAATTACTTGGTAACGGAGGATTACTCCAACAAAAGCGCTCAACGCCCAACAAGGGTGAAGAGATGCGTTGCGTTAACAACGACGAAACAAATAAAAAAAGAGATATCGAGGGCGTAAGGATCCTTCAATCAGGAGATTATTGCTGGTTTCTTTTCAGAGAGTGTAAAAAGGAATACCAGAGTACGTGACAAGGCGCAAAGCATTGTTAAGCAATGTAATAGGAATTTATCTTTCCGCGATGTTTCAATATTATTGCCCGCATATGCGTATTTCATTTTTAACTTGTTCTTACCTCGTGTAAAGCATGCTTATAAACTTTTCATGCAATATAATCCTTGGGACAATGCGGAAATTAATATAGGATTTTGTTTAATTAAAATACTAAATATGTTACTATCTTTTGAACCCTGCGTTTTTATAATGCTTTTCAAAAACAGCGGAATGGTTTCCTTTGAAATCATCTACTTTCCTCCTGGAGGTATGATATTTTTTGTTCCCTATTGTTATTTTTTATGTTGTTTATTACTGAAGAATTGTTATATAAACATTTCAAATTATTGACAATACTATACAGAATGTTTCCCCTACATTTTAATAAATTTTGAATAATAATTTCTGAGGAAATGTACTACATTAATTACAAAATAAGTACATTTTCGACAAACGCCATTTGAAGTCTCTGCATTAGCCTCCGCTCTACTAGAACATTCTTGCTCCTTATTCTGGATCATCGCCTTCAGCGGAAAAGACCAATTCTACCAACGTATGAACAGGAGTATGTTTCAATTACTCATTAACAGTCGAATATGCGTACAAAAATACGAAAAAATAAACATAATTGTACAGTGTTAGAAAAGGGGGCACGGCTCATACACACCAAAACATTAAAACCAAAATTAATGGGACTTCCAGACGTCCCAAAAGAAAAATTGTAATATACTGGGAAAGAGAAAGGTTTGAACCATTTATGAAGCCAAAAAATGAAAATTAATAATCTGACCTATTTCATGGAAATCCCTCTCCTTAAAAAGTTCTTGACAGCATATATAGATCTAAAATTGAAGAATAAATTTCATTGAAAAATAAAGATCTGGTATTAATGTTGGAGGTGTATGACAGGTTCGAGACTTATTTGAAATTTCCAAATTTTGAAATTTTCAGAGGTTGGAATGCAAATTGGAACTATTCCATAATTATAAATGCTCTTCCTTCTACTTGATTTTTTAAATATCATATCCTAGAAAATATAGAGAGAATGTTAATGAGGCTTCATATAAAGACCACAATATTAAAATATTTAATAGTAACCAGAACGAAAAATATACGTGCTACAGAATGCTACAGAAAGAACAGTAACAGTAAAACAGTTTTCTAATTTCCATCATGTGGACTGGCTTTACGGTCCTGCCCCATCCTCTTCCAGCTGCCATCTATTGTCGCCCAAAGAACTTTTTTTGACATTTTCTCAACTTTTCGCTTTCCTAATAGCAAAACCGAAATTTTAGTTCAAGAATATTAGAAGAGTAAAACCTCGTCCTAAATAAAAAATTTTATTGCAAAATTTAAAGCCGTTTTTAAGAAAATGGCAATTAAGCATTACTGTAAATGCGAAATTTCAAGCTCTTTTCACAAAAATATATTGAGTTCTCGAAAACCTTCATTGCAAGTAATTTGAAACGATTTTACTGAAAAATGTAACAATGTATTCAAATCGATGGAAATGTGCAAATTAACGGCGTGAGAGATATTTGAAAAGAATTACTTTTGTATAATTTAAAAAACAAACAAAACGATACATCAAAATAAACTTAATGTCATATTAACCAATACAATAAACATTATCTACTGAAAAAATTTTAAGAAAAAATTAGTCATTTTTGAGAAAATAGGGCTTGATAGTTTCTGAAAATTCGGAATTTTGAGCACATTTTTACAGAAAACCGTTGTGTTTTTGAGAAACTTTATTTGACATTATTTAAAGCACATGTACTCATAAATATAGTTCTCTGGAGAAATCGCCTCTAAAGTAAGTATTACTGACGTGAGAGACAAGTAAAAAATTGCATTTTCGTAATTTTTGAAAAGAAAAGAATAGAGCAATGTGGTGGTTATGTCTTAGTATATGGTTCTTTTGGCATTAACCGTACCAAATCGTTAAAGAAAAATTTGGATCCGTTATTTACAAACTGATGTTTTTGTAATTTTTTAAAATTGCAAATATTTCACGCATGATTGCACGAAAACTACTAAAATTTACAAAAAATCTATATGCTCTTAGTGAAAGAACTATTTATGGACAACAAATTTCATTTGAATGAAAAGTCTCTATCGTCAACATTGTAGTTGTAAGAAATTGCCGAAAAAATCATACTTTTACAATATCCGAAAATTCAGAGTTAATCCTGAAAATTAGATCTATGCCACCTTTATAAGTGTTTAGATATACAAAATTTCTCTACATTAATATCTGGCAAAGATCTTAGCGTCCGGCATGCTGGGTCAATGGGTCACGATATATTATAATCCTTATTACCTTTATAATGGATTATAGGATCCGCAGACTATACAACGCAGCTGGGAATCTGAAATAGAATGATTCTATTCCTAGTTCATTACTGTTTGGATTGACTAAATGAAAGATCACTTTCTTTTCTAAAGAACAAAATTTAACAAAGTTTATTGTTACCTTTTAGCAAACAATTTAGTGAATTTAATAAAATGATTTGATGTTATGCCTTTGATCAAGATATCTTTGAATTTACAGTTTTATACCGCGGTTAACTTATCTATTCTTCGTTGATGTTCCTCGTAGACTTCTCAGTCGAAATATCTTGCGAGCTTGCCGTAGTCCAAAGTCCCAAGAAATCCTCTTCTGCCCCTATCCAAGCTGGTCTCAAACTATCAAAATTATCAGTCCCGATTACGTCCTATGACATAGTCCCGAAATCTATAACTCGATTACCACTCCCGACAAAGTTCCAATTTATGCATCAATATTACTTCCACATGCAACATCTGCAATATCATTTACTGTCCTTAAAATTTCACGATCTGATAACCCGATTCTGACTATCTGTATTATACTCGTTCCCTCTCACGAACCTACGATCAGTTCAGAAACGCGATGCCGGTCAGAATGAAATCTTCCTGCATGATTCACCCCTCGAAGACTTCGTATTCAACTACCTTCCTCTTTTTTCATAACATTTGACCGTCCTTCTCTCACCCAGCCAATCCATACGTTCGTTATATTTTGGTGTAGCTGACCTTTCGATCGTCTAAACGTCTTCGCCCAATCCCAAATTTTCTACTTTCGGCATCCAGCCACCTCTTAATGCATTTACAAAAAACAAAAACTACATTGTTTATTCACGGTCGTTGCTAAGCCCATGCTCTCGTGATATTTCCTAATGCATGTTCCACCATATAGTCTACAAATAAATGTTAGTTTATTTTCATGTGACATATCGGTATGTCACAATATTAATAATAATTATATATATATATAATATATATATATATATATATATATATATATATATAATGATTATATATATATATATATATATATATATATATATATATATATATATATACACACACGCATATATAAACTTGTTAACAACTTTCAATAACCTTAAATTATTTGACAATCAGATTAAGCTCTAGTATAATTAATATTTATACATGTGGAAATTGGTCATTTAAAATGGAATGAATGACTTTAAATAAATAGTTTATTAAAAAGTAGTCTGTCCAAAAATATAGGTATACTTTCAACAATTCTGAAAGCACAAATGGTAATTTCAACAAAATACCCTGCGGTCCCACCCCTCCGCCGGCTAGCTCAGAATGGGTTTTCAAGGTGGGCGCAAAATAAAAAAATACAATTAGAATAGCGGGGATCAGGGTCATGTGGGCCGTTGTGGATTGAATGCACTTACACAGAAACTCAAGTCGAATCACTTTCCACTTACTTAAGTATATTCTAATTAAATTGCTGTTACAGTAAATGAACATAAAACACTTTACATATACAAGAATCTTGTCTTGCTGAAAAAAAGAAAACAACTTACACTCTTAATAATTAACTACACTGTTTCCTTTCTCTCATTTAAATCAATTTCAAAGAATACTTAAAACTTTGCCTAATCATTCCAGTCGTAAATTTCCTAGTTGCAACTTTATAATTAGCTAAGTTTTTCTTGAAAGAAAAGATTGATTCTATTTTTCACAGAATATCGGTATAAAGAACCTGTACTAATACTTTCTTTCCGAAACAAATTATTCCTTCTAGTATCTACAAATTGTTCAAGTTGGCACGACCTTACTGTGTCTTCTCACGGCGTAGAGAAATCTGCGGCGTCGACTCTTCCAATCGCTCGATGTCCTTGTCCTTGCAGCTCGGTCGGGAGCAAAGCCGCCCCTCTGCAGAACCGCACGGTCGCCCCTTTCCAGTACCGTTGTTCAACTCACGATGTGGCCTCCGTCTCGTTTTCCGTTGATGCTCTTTTCGTATTCTTTTATAGAATGTAACTAGCTTTTAATTCCATATTTAAAAGAATCTACAATACGACAACTGAGTCTATTGTATAAGAAGAATAAATATAAAAATAAAAAACTCCTCGAATGTCTTGAAGAGTTTTTATCGTAGATGCAGTCCTGAAGTCCGTAGCAGTACGAGGTGCCGCCTTCTCGTGATCGGTAGGTCCTCACTCTCCAGCTGTTACTTCATCAAAAAAACTACTCTCTTTCTCCCGACTACCGGTGTCGCATACTCTACCGAGACGCTCTCTTACGGATATAGTTCGTAGTTTCCATTTTCGGATTGTATTCATGGGCGTTGGCGCGCGTTCAAACAGCTTATCTTATTCTTGAATATTGATGTGCTCCGTTTTCCGAGACCTCGGCAAAACGGATGATCACATAACCCCTTCTTTCGAAAAAAAAGATTTTGTGGGATTTGATTTCATATGCCAAAAAAATCTTTTAACCAAACTTGATGCTCTTCCTTTCTTCTGTCTTGATTCTGGAATGTCGAGCTATCTTGTTTCTTCCTTCTTCTTCTTCTTCTTTCTTCTTCTCCTTCTTCTTTCGTCTTTCTTCTTTTATTCTTTCTCTTGACATTTATTCTATTCTTTAAAAGGTCGTAAACTATGGAAATTATACTTTCCAATTGTATTCCCGTTTTCATCTATTAACACTGCTACATTGGGATTTTGTTTGTGAGCAATTGAGTACGGTCCCTCAAACAATCTAAAAAATTTATGATACTGCTTATGTATCAAATCAGAACTTTTCGGAACCCTTAATAATACCTTCTGCCCTTCTTGGAATTCGTAAGTTTTTCCGGTAGCTTGTGATTTTCTTTTATCTGCCGCTTTTCTTAGCTTTCTAAGTATTTCTTCATTGGCTAGATTTTAGTGCTCTATTTCTGGTTTCATAAGGGTTTGTAATGGATGCTCTGGTTTTCGTTTGAAATGGGCCTCATATGGGGTCATTCCAATTGACTCATGGTGGATTTGGTTTAACCATTTATTTATATGTGGAATTAGTAGCGACCACTCGCTATGTTGCCTCGACACGTAGACTCGAAATAGCCTCGACAGTTCCTTCATTACTCTTTCTGAAGGGTTTGACTGTCGGTGTCTAATGCTGGAACATATATGTTTGACATTCATATGTTGCATGGCCTGTAACCAGGATTCACTAGTGAATTGGGCACCATGATCTGTCAGCACCTTGGCATATGGACCAGCAAATTGAAAAAACTTATTAAGTTGGTGCAGGCAATTTTTAGTGTTCGCTCTATTCACAGGGTATACTTGGGTCAACTTAGAAAACACATCGATGCATACAAAAATATGTTTATACCCATATTTGGCCTTCGGTAAAGGACCATATAAGTCTATGGCAACTAGCTCATTTTCTTTTGAAGGTATTATAGCATGCATTGCGCCCGAATAATGTCGATTCGGGTACTTGGTTTTCTGACATAGTACACATTTGGCAACCTCGTTATCCACTTGTTTTTTTCTCCCTTTCCAATGACAAACTTCCTTAATTGCTTGGTCTACTTTTTCGGCCCCAAAATGTGCTAAAGAGGTATGCACGAACCAGATGATCCCGGTTGTTAAGACTTGCGGTATCAAGATTCGATAAAGCGATGGCTGTTGTTGCACCCTTATGAGCAAAACTTGATCTACCAATTTCCATTTCAATGGGTCAGCCGTCCACCGTCGTACATCTGGATCCGTAGGTTCGAGTTCTCCTCTGCAAAATCTTTTCATCTTTTCCATTATGGCATCGGCATCTTGAAATCTTGCGATGTTTTCCCAAGTTAAACCTGGCATGCTCATTATATTTAACTGAATTGGAGAAGCCGGGAACAAAGTGTTAGGCATTGAATTGTGTTCGGCATTGACATTCCTACTAAGCAAATCGGGCAACAAGTTACATCTGCCTGGGCAGTATTCTACCTTGACAGAAAATTGTTGTAACCATATTATCCACCTCAGTAGTCGATCGCTATTTGGATGACATCTTTTTAGAAAAACTAAGGCTTTATGATCCGTTCTAATAATGAATGATCTTCCTACAAGATACTCTCTCAATCGGTGTATTGATCATACAATAGCATTCGCTTCCTTCTCTGTGGCCGTGTAACGAGTCTCACATTCTTTCAAAACACGACTCACTATTGCTATTATCTTCTCTTGGTTATTAATTTCTTGGAATAGTATGGCACCCATTCCAAGATTGCTACTGTCGGTCTGCAATATGAATGGCTTAGTGAAATCGGGGTATGCTATCATACATGATTCATGAAACATTGCTTTTAAATTGTTGAAAGCTCTTTCATGATGCTCAGTCCACTTCCATCTAGTGTGCTTTCGCAACAACTGAAGAAATATTGCAGTGTGCATGGCGAAATTCGGAATAAACCTTGAGTAATAGTTCATGCAACCTAATAAACTTTTGAGTTGTTTCGTGTTTTTAGGCGGTGCAATCTTATCTATTTCTTGCATTTTCTCCAAGTTCATCTTGACTCCGTTGACTGTCAAATCATACCCCAGGAATTTAACTTGTTTAGTGCAAAAATTACTTTTTCCCAAATTCAACTGTAAATTATTTTCAATGAGACGTTTCAGCAAAATATCTAGCTTGTTCATGTGTTCTTCAAATGTCTTCGAATACACGAGCACGTCATCAATATAGATAAAAGCATCGCTAGACATCTCTCTGTCAATGATATTGTCTAAACATTGCACAAGAGCAGATGCACTGTTCTTGAGTCCAAATGGCATTCTTTTGAAAACATACGAAATTCCCCGGTGAATAAATCCTGTATATTGCCTACATTCAGGTGCTATCGCTATTTGCCAGTAAGATGCAGTGAAGTCGGTTGAACTCAACCACTTGTTGCCGGATAATTGATTAGTTAAATCCTCTACACGCAACGGTCTGTCTCTGTACGGTAGGGTAACTTGATTCAATCGTCTTGCATCTAAACACAACCTTATCTTCCCATTACTCTTTTCTACGAGCACTATCGGACTTAGATAAGAGGTTTTGGACTTCATGATAATATCATCTTTAACCATTGTAGCAATGAGCTTATCCACCTCCTCCTTATCTTTTTCTGGAATGACATATTGGTAACCCGTGAATGGCGTTTTATCTGTTAGTTCTATTTCGAATTGAAAATCTTTTACTGGATTCTTGTTTTTGCAAAACATCTTCTGATTCCTAAGTAATACTTCAATTAATTGTTTCTTCTGATTTTCATTAAGATTAGAATTTCCTTGCACATGCGAACGAATTTTCAGCTTCACATCTTCTTCCTCCAAACAATTCGCCTCCCAATAATTCAATGTGAACGAATCAAATTCGAGATCCTGTTGATTATTCGGTTTTAACGTCATGGTATTTTTTTCTAAGTTGATAACAACCCCGTATTGTTTCATGAAATCGATTCCCAGTATGAGCGGATATAAAAGTTCCGGCGATACTAGGCACACAACTTGATACTTATTCTTGCCTATCTCTATATCCAAATAAACTTGTCTTGTTATTGGCTTTGATTTTTTCCGATTCGCACCTATCAGAAAAGACTTTACGAGCGGCAATGTAGGTACCTCCACTCCCTGGTTTTTCAATTCATTCAACAAACTTTCCGCTATGACGGAGGTCGCACAACCTGTATCCACTAGTACTGACGTATCAACACCCACACATTTAACCTTAAGCTTCGGACACTGTCGCCTGGATCCGATCTGCTTTTGTTCTTCTTCGTTCCACGGTTCGTCATCAAATGAGATTAATTCGATCGATAATATCGCCACCTCTTCTTCCCTAGATTCTTCTATTAGGTTTGCGGCGGGATGGCGTGTCGAAACAAACCTTTCCAATTTTCCGACTCATGTCCGCGAGATGTACTGGGTTCAGTATTTCTGTTTTGGAAAACTCCTCTATCAATAGAATTTTTTCTATTCCTATCTTTAGACGGCGTCCTATCTTGTCTAGCATAGGTCTGTTCTTCTACGTGCTGTTTCGATTTGTAGGTTCCTCTTTTCTCTGATTTGCTTACATAATGTTGCTGCTGCCTGCTGTCTTGGCTTTCTACCGGCCCACTAACATTTGCCCTTGCTCTCTGTAACCTCTCATTGTACACGAAAGTCGCATCATACAATCCCAGCTGCGTTATTAACTTTTCCGTGGACATTGGCAAGAGATTCTTAAGCAAATTTTGTGTAGCTGACGGAAAATGACGTGTTAACAAACAGACAATTTCGTCATCCGGGATCGTCGGAGTACATAATTTGAAACAAGCTAACTTCTCCTCTGCATATTCTTGCATGGACATCATACCTTTCTTCCACGTACCATACATTACATTAACTTTGAAATTAATTTGAGTTTCATTGTTCCAGTATCTTGAGTAAAATTTTTCTTTAAATTCTGTCATAGTTTTTGGTAATTCTCCTAAACTATCTGCCCATATTCGTGCATTACCCTGCATCATCTGATAAACTATGTGAGTTTTCTTATCGTCCGGAACATAATTTAAAGAAAAGAAATTATCCACCTGCCTCATAAATACGCATGGATTTTCATCTCCCGCTGCACTAAATTTAGGAGTACACGGTAATGAAAAATACGTGTGCGGAACGCTTCCTCCGCTCGATGGTAAATTTTCAATTTGATTTTTCAATTCTACAACGTCATTCGTACATGCTGTAATTTGGTGTTGTAGAACCACATCTTGTTCCGAAAGAGCTTTTATTCCACTATCTAATTTACTAGCTTGAACCTTAACTTGTTCAGTAGCTAATTTTTGAAACTTCTCTACACCTTGTTCTATCTCAGTCTGCCTGTCGGACACGGTGGTTATAAGATCTGATTGCATTTCGATCCTATTTTCAAATCCTTTCGTAACTTGATCAATCTTCTCTTCTAATTCATGACCCAGTTCCCTGAATTTTTCTTCTAACTTCTCGTGTTCCTGCCCTAATTCTTGTTGAATCTCATTCTTAAATTCGACCTTCCACTGTTCTGCTAATTCAGTGAATTGTATTTTTAAATTTTCTTCTAACTTCCTATTATTTTCTTCTAATTTTGTTTCTAAGGCATTCTTGTTCTCCTCTAATTTAGTTTCTAAAGCATTTATTGCCGAGTTATTCTCCTCTAATTTAGTTTCTAATGCATTCTTGTTCTCCTCTAATTTAGTTTCTAATGCATTCTTGTTCTCCTCTAATTTAGTTTCTAATGCATTTATTGCCGAGTTATTTTCTTCTAATTTTGTTTCTAAGTTAGTCCCTAATTTCTTTATATTTTCCTCTGTCTTTTCATTCTGCATTCCTAACCTCGTATCTAATTGCTGCATGAATTGTCCTATTAATCGTTTCATCATTAAATTTGCCCTGTCGAGGTTTCGTTGTTCCTCATCCGGATCTCGTGTTGGCGTTTGCTGTGATTCCGTCGGCGAGGTCATGCTAGTTTCTCCTGACGTTCCTTGTTCTGCTTCTACCGTTTCTTTCGCGATCATGGTACTTGGAGCTTGTCCTCCCACTTCCCTATCGCTATCTGAATCCCCAGACGATCCTTCAACGGTAGTTAAATTCCTAGCCGCGTTATATTTATCTGCCATTTTGACTGTATTAACTGCCTAGAATCAATCAATCCTCTTTCCCAGACACAATACACTTTTTACAAATTATTACACAACAAATACCAAACACTATCTCGAACAGATAACACTTTCATATAATACCCTTTTTGAAAAACACTCCAGAAAAAACACACTTTTACACACCTTTTTTTTTCTCTGTAACCTGTTCAGCAATCTTAGTGAATTGTGATTCAATTGTACTAGAAATTTTGGTTCCACCAAATTTTGGTCTCAGTTTTTCTCAAATCGAGTTTTGGTAAATGCATCCAATAATCGAGCCCCGCTTATGGGCGCCAGTTGCGACCCACCCCTCAGCCGGCTAGCTCAGAATGGGTTTTCAAGGTGGGCGCAAAATAAAAAAATACAATTAGAATAGCGGGGATCAGGGTCATGTGGGCCGTTGTGGATTGAATGCACTTACACAGAAACTCAGGTCGAATCACTTTCCACTTACTTAAGTATATTCTAATTAAATTGCTGTTACAGTAAATGAACATAAAACACTTTACATATACAAGAATTTTGTCTTGCTGAAAAAAAGAAAACAACTTACACTCTTAATAATTAACTACACTGTTTCCTTTCTCTCATTTAAATCAATTTCAAAGAATACTTAAAACTTTGCCTAATCATTCCAGTCGTAAATTTCCTAGTTGCAACTTTACAATTAGCTAAGTTTTTCTTGAAAGAAAAGATTGATTCTATTTTTCACAGAATATCGGTATAAAGAACCTGTACTAATACTTTCTTTCCGAAACAAATTATTCCTTCTAATATCTACAAATTGTTCAAGTTGGCACGACCTTACTGTGTCTTCTCACGGCGTAGAGAAATCTGCGGCGTCGACTCTTCCAATCGCTCGATGTCCTTGTCCTTGCAGCTCGGTCGGGAGCAAAGCCGCCCCTCTGCAGAACCGCACGGTCGCCCCTTTCCAGTACCGTTGTTCAACTCACGATGTGGCCTCCGTCTCGTTTTCCGTTGATACTCTTTTCGTATTCTTTTATAGAATGTAACTAGCTTTTAATTCCATATTTAAAAGAATCTACAATACGACAACTGAGTCTATTGTATAAGAAGAATAAATATAAAAATAAAAAACTCCTCGAATGTCTTGAAGAGTTTTTATCGTAGATGCAGTCCTGAAGTCCGTAGCAGTACGAGGTGCCGCCTTCTCGTGATCGGTAGGTCCTCACTCTCCAGCTGTTACTTCATCAAAAAAAACTACTCTCTTTCTCCCGACTACCGGTGTCGCATACTCTACCGAGACGCTCTCTTACGGATATAGTTCGTAGTTTCCATTTTCGGATTGTATTCATGCGCGTTGGCGCGCGTTCAAACAGCTTATCTTATTCTTGAATATTGATGTGCTCCGTTTTCCGAGACCTCGGCAAAACGGATGGTCACAGTATGCCCATGAGAAATTTCAGAAAGTACTAAGTTCTATCACAGATAATTTTTTCACACTGAAGATCCTTCGACGTCAATTAAAAATGATACAATACAGATATTATTAAGAAACTTACCGATTTCTTTTACTCTACGGATGAAAAGACGTTGAAAATTCAAATTTTGACAATTTTTGAAAGTTGGAGATGCAATAAAATTAAACGGCACTTCGCAGCAATCGAACACATGATAAAAGTGGCTAAAAAGTTGGATGAAGAAAATGGAATTTTTTCCTGACCTGAAAATTAATTCGGTAAGGCATTAAAACTGTGAGTTGTGACGAAAGTTCAGGAATTCCAAGGTAAGCGGGTACATATATTTGAAGTGAGTTGTGAGGGACCAGAAAATTTCGAATTGTCAGTGAAAACGAGAGTCATGAATTCGTCATATAATAACCAAATATAATCGTGAAGTTGTACCACCTCAAGAAGTATTTAAATTACTGTTTCAGCCAAAGAAACCGACGACCAGTAACGCAAGAAACGAATTTGTTGCAGCAATCTACCACACACTAATTCGTAAGAAAATTGTATTGTTTAACGTTACTGAGATCCCACTTTGATTTTTTTTGAAGTTGGCAACAATACTCTAGTGCGTATATTAATATTTAAAAAAAATTAGTTCATCGAGTTTACAAACATATTCAATTTTTAAAATTTAAATATTTAAAAAAATGGAAAGTTCAAGAAATTAAATATTTTGCAAAACCTCAAACATAAAACATGTTTCAAGTTTCGAATGGAATTTAAACGGAGTTTCTATAATTAAGGTATTCAAATATATCATGTTTTTAAGTTAGTGATGTGCGTAATTTTTAGCAAATTTTATTATGCAATATTTTCGAAAATAATAATTAGAAAGAAATAAAAATACACGTGTTGACTTATTTGATCCATGTTATAAATAAAAAAATAGAAAATAATTTAAAATATGAAAGTAAAAGTTTGGTCTTTTTTGTGCGATTTGACGTGGAATGGCTCACACACATAATGAGTTTTACGAGTCTATATTATGATTTGTCTGTGCGCCGCTTTGTGGGGATATATTTGGAGAATGAAATGTATGCAACGAACCCACAGATAAAGGAGAAATTCCTTGAGAGCATTTGAAATGACATTGCAGCCATTCCGCTTGATTTGCTGCAGAGAGAGTCGTAATGTACTTGGGAGGTGTCTCAAATGTATCCTATTCAAGGGGCAGTAGTTTCAGCACTTTGTGTACCTTATGTATAAAGCGACTACAAGGCATTGCAGCGCTCGCGCTGTAGGTGGGCACGGGGAACTCTGTGGCATGAAGAGAGTTCTCCTACCGCCAGACACCGATAATATCCTTCTACATGTCATAGAACTGTGTAACATTTATTTTCGACCACCGGTGTTTCATAGCCAAGCAGTACATCTTTACTTTTATTTTGAATGCATTCAGAAATTGATAGAAAACTACACAGGTTCTGGTCCAGTGGGCGGTATCTATGGTTAGATTCTCAGCAATTTGCAAATTATCTAAAACAATGAAACTGTTTCGATTTTGACAAAAACTGCAAACTAGTACATTATGAAACGATTATGTAATTATGAGTATTAATACACGAGTGTGATATTACGATACAATCGAGTATCGTAAACTTCACGCGAGTGTATTAATATCCATTACATCATTTATTCATCAGCATCCAAGACTATTTATTTGAGTAAACGTTTTCAAAAAATTCACAATACGCTGCAAAAAGTTCAAAAAACTATTTATCAATTAATTATAGATTTCTAAATCATATATTATATATTTCACACTCTTCTTTTACACGTGGAGGTCAGCTACCGTAAACAATTTTTTAATAAATTTATCCTATCAGTGCAGTTTATTTATAATTTAAAGTCATTGGTGTAAAAAGTGTAATGGTATTTATTGTTGGGCCTTCTTTGATTGTATGAAATTGATGACACGTAAATGTTTGTTACATCTGCGAAATTAACATTATGTTTCCATTCACTCAAATTGATTCGTTTAAAATCGGAAACGTGCAAATTTTTGGTGTGGAAGAAGCCACAAAAGATCATGACTTAGTTCTCTAACTTTGACCGCTCTGCCATCACCATGCTGGTCACCTCCACAACGAAAGATGATATGCAAGGCAAGTGTGAAAGGCTTCGGCCCGGGAACCAGAGAACAGTTGATGAAAGGTTTCAATACGAAAATTATTTCACACAGGAGCGGCTTTTACACTTCATAAATTTTAACCTAGTAAGCTAATGTGTAGTACATTTTACACCTCACATTCTAAGGAATTACTTTTTAAAGCATAAGCATTTCATTATTTAGTCTTCTTAAAGGGATTGAGGGATATCTTTACGCACTTTCTTTATCTGAGCTTTAGGTACTGTAAAAGTGTTGAAACGTCGACAAATTTATCGTTACATGACTTGAGATCCAATGTGATTGATTTTGTTAATATGTAATATTGTATTTCAGTTATCTTGGTGCCCTCGTGGTACTTAAGATACCTCGTGGTACTCGTGGCTTAACTCAAGGGTCGTTGCCCTATGCTGCTGTTAACTTTCAAAACGGTGATAAAAATATGTTCTTCAGTATGATTAAATGTTTTACACTCGATTTAAGTTGTATGTAAAGTTTACATATCTATTATAAAAAACCTAATTAAGACAAAAATATTTCAAAATTTAAATAATGAAAATGTATAATAATTTTTCAACGACATTAGCTCTTTAAAAAGAGTTCTGAGGTTTCAGGGCCTTTTACATTTAATTCTCTCCTGCTGGTTGCTTAACTGATGATGTTTAAGACAAAAATGAATATTCTAAAAATGAGAAATCATACTGTTGTTTATGAAGCTATTCCTATTGCTGCAAGGATATGCTCTAAACGTATCCTTCTTGGCAAGTGAAAATATATTCTAGAGACGATTTCTTAAAATCTCACATTTGCATTATTGTGAGAACACTTTCATGATAAATAGATCTGATGCGTTGAATTCTTGTTTTACCATAACTTCTCTCTTATTTCAACGACCTCTGTTAGTTTGTCGTGAATAGGCTGTCACTCATTGATTTACCATTGCAACATTGTATTACCAGCATTGACACGGTTCCTGGGGCATCCAATTTTTCCAACGTGGCAATCTGTCTCCTTCCGACACGTGTCGCGCGCAGCAGTGACGTTGCGGATCATCTGACAATTGACGTGCGATTTTTAACAGGTCTCGGAATCAAATGGAGACATTGGATATGTAAACAATATTTTATCGTAAACAAAATAAAATCATCGTTCCTACACTCGAATGTCTGACGCAACGGCTCTGCATACTTGCGGAATATATATGTGAATAGGAATACCATTTTGTTTTCTTCAGATATCACTAAAATTTAAATAGAAGTAATCACCTTTTGCTCATATACAAATTCGTTTATAACGCCAGTGGTCATTGGCTTAATTTATACAATGTTTAGCTTATGAATTTTAATATAATTCTAATCACGTACTTTTCTCACCGCATATTTAGTATCATAAAAATGGAAAATATTCTAGTTTTGAAGAAGGAAAAGCTGAGTTGTAAACAATGTTTACATCCCCTTGTTCACAAAAATTAATCAAGTAATATCATGTGCGTTACTGACGAGCTCTGTTGCGTGTAGAAGATACAAGAGAGCAAGTCAAAATTTACTCATCTAGAAACTTTTGAACATGATTAAATAGACCTTTCTGTTTCCTAACAAAGGAAATCAGTTGTTCTGCAATGCCATCAGTGAGTCAAGGGACGCTACAATACTGTTAACTGAAAATAAAAGGCATCTATTTGACTCGTTTGAAAAGGTTTGAAACGTCGTGTTGTAATTGTTACTGCATTGATACTTGCAATTCAAGCTGAGAAAAAATAAAACATGAAAAACACGTTTCTCGTATCTCCGCAACAGATTGCCCTACGATTGTTTTGTGAATCTACGGCAGTTTTTATTCTCTTTCATACGAGCATCGCGATTATAGATTTGGTTTGGGGGCACTTTTCACTATCGTATTCGGCAATTACCTTTGTGAGACAATCGTAAAGTTATGACTAAATTTTAAGAAATCATTAGTCCCATTTTCGATGGGACGGATATGTACAGCCCCTACTTAAATTTGTAAAAGTCTCCCTGTGGTGGGAAATAAGCTTTCAGTGGTTAAGCATTGACATGAAAGTGATACATGACCAGAGTCGCATGAGAAAGAGGGAGGTGCGCCCTTTGAAGAAAAAGCGTTTTCCCGAAGAGAAATCAACTTTGTTATGTACAGTAGAATGGAATATAATTACAATAGCAATATGTTCTAATTGAATGGTAAGAATGGGAAAACCATATTTAATTTTAACATCTTCCTCTCATTTCCAATGAGAAGAAACCTTTCACTTCACCTATCCTACACAATTTTGTTTTAAAAATAGATTTCCTTTCTGTTCTGTATCATTCTCAGAAACGGGAGTTTCACTTTCTAATACTTACTCGACTAAAAATTGAAGTACCACGCGATGCTTTTGATAACTTTCTCTTCGCGTATGATTACGTTTTCCCAAAACACTTTTCTTACGAAAAGAGGGAGAATTTTCGTATATTTGTTTATTTCTGTTTCGAATTGCCAGTAAAATGAACCGAAAGTAGAATTGGCGTTTTACTGTTTCGTGTGAGCTAACAAGCATTAAAAGTGTCTCGGATCATATTGCGGGATGTAGAAACAGGAGAAGTGCCGGCAACATATCACTTGTGGTTTGGATTGTTATTGATAAGTGATGCGGTTCCGGAACAATAACCCGACGTATTGGTGATCTCGAACAATAGCGCAACCCCGATGTAACGGAATAGGTAGTGCTGATGTACGGAATATCAACGGCAGGAACAATCGAGAATCACCGGGGGCATGTATCCGAGCGCGGCTTTGTGATCCTGTCTGGAAAGCATCGATGCAATGCAATGCCTGCTGCAGAGGCGGCGCGGCGCGACGCGGCGTGGCACACTGGATACTGGCAATGAGAGATTCTATTGTTTCCTAGTGCTGTTGGCCTTAAACGCCCGGCAATTGTGTTGATCTTTAACGTCATCACCTCTGACATAAAAGAAGAACCAAGACTTTCATGTATTTTAAACTACTCTAACGTGCGGGAATGCGAATAAGAATCTGCATCACATTCACACTTTTTTAAGAAGTATTTAATGATGAAGAGCATCGTGCGTAATCTTTTGCAATGCGATTAAAGTTAATTGCAATTCATGATGTAGTTTGCGGTTAATAATTTATTTGTATGGAATAACCCGGGTAGTTAAGGACATCTCAGTAATTCTAGTAGTTCTTTATATTTTATTTTTCATTACGTTGGAAAAATATTAGAACTGGCCGATAAAAGCACGTACATTATAAAGTCATTCGGTACTGAAATGATTCTTGGAGTGTAATCTGCGTTTAACTTGCGTTTACATGGAGCTTGGAGCCCTGGAATGTATTGTCCACTACATTTTTATGAAATAGAGCTCTGTATTTTGTGTTTGTATTCTACTTTATTGCCCTGGCTCAAGTGACATTGCAATAAGTTGAATTGCTTCCATATAAACGTTCATCTATTATAGAATGGCATAGCTTAAGTGGTGTACTAAAGCGGATAGTCTGTACCTTTTAAATAATAGTTTTGAAAGTGAAAATAGGAATACTGGAAACCATCTTGGAATGTTTCTGCCGACCCGTATTACAGAGCACCGGCACCCTCCAAAATTGCAATGGAACTTTTAAAAACGTTTGATTTTGTAGGTTATGCCTTTATCAACTTCACTTTTGTCCCCTTATTGGCATAGAAACATGATTTTAAGTCCCGAGCGCTTTATTTCTTCTTTATGTACAATAGCAACAAGTATTGCAGTGTTGTACCGTTGCCCATGCTGTTTCCCTTATATAATAATCTGCGTAGTTGAAGTTAATATTTTTATATGCAGCAAAAGTTTTAATTATTTACCGAGTTTGGAATTATTACGAAATATTAGTCTTCAATACGATCTTAGAAGATCTAATTACAACGTTTTCAAAACATCAAAACTGAATTGACATAAATTACTAATCCATTGTCTTAGAAAGGACAGTGGGTATTTATTTCTTCTTTTAAATTACCCATACACTCTTTATCGTAACCACAGGAAAACAAATACAGCGTACAAAAATTACATGCGTAATATGTACGTAATATGTACAAAAACAGTAATTTAATTCAACGAAATCGAGGCTGCATTAGTCATTATGTTGTTAAACGCATCTATGGAGTTTTTACACAGTGTTGATGTAGGTATTAGAGATGCATTTGCATTTCAGAAGACGGTAATATGATTTGCCTCTATTTACATTTAATTTTCATCGGGGTAATATTTCACTTTTTGATGTTTATTCATTGAGGCAGTTGCAGCTCGTTCCTCAAGGTCTGGGTAATAGCAATGACGGCGCTTCTTGGGCGGCAGTTAAGTGCAATTTTAATGCATTTTCTACCTGTTCTGCATTCAAAACTTGTCTGAGGATGATGTTAATACACGCAATGAAATATTTTCAATGAAATTACTTCATACGTGAGAATATCATAATTTTCTGTGCACGAGCTGCCGGAACTGATGAAAAAAATATACAGTTCAAAATCGTATGCCATAACGAAAATGCCAGGTGTAGATACGCAAAACGCATAAGTGCTTAAAAGTAATTAAACCACAACTGTTCATACACTATTTACAATGTTTTGTCCCTATCTCGCCATTTTATCCCTAGACCTAAAGTTTTTATTCAACAACCTTTAATATTTACAACTTTTTTCTATAAAATGCTATTTTATAATTTTAATTGTTAACAATGAATTTTACAATCCTGAATCTTAGATTCAATTTTTTTAAAAAAAAATCCAATGTGCCGAGTGTTGAAATAATGAATACACAATTATGGGGCGGATTTTGATGACCTGAAATAGAGCCAAAAATAATCAATAAAAAATGTTTTAAAAATGCCCTGAAACCAAAGAAAAATGTCGTCAAAGCCAGGAAGAAATCGAATATGCTACTCAGTAATTCTATGGAAAATATATGATACATCTCGAAAATATTATTGAAAGCAAGTACCACTAGGTGATGTTAAAATCAATGAAATCAGTGAAAATGCATTAAAAATTACGGAAAACGGTAAAAAATGTTTTATTAGTCGAAATAGACGACAAATGCAAAAATGATATGCAAAATTTGGTCATTTCCTTTTGTCATGCCATAAAATAAATGTTTACACGAAACAGCAATGTTCTAAAGTAAAAGAAAGATATTTCATTAAAATCCGCCCCCTCATAATGCATCTTCAACCATGAGGGAAATGTACATCATAATCTGGTGTGAACGTAATCGTATCAAAAATAAAAATAATGGTCCAGCAATTTCACAATATAAAGGTTTCAACCCTTTGCTCGCTGATAACCGGGCTCTCAAATAGCAAGCGAGCTGGCACGCAAAGATTTCGTCGCGTTGCTCCATGCCGTGCACACTTCTGACCTTCACAAATGAGAACCTTTGAAGTCTCTATTGAAGTGGAATACTGTGTTCAGAATTCAACATGTTTATGGATTAGTGTAAAGGACTCCAACATTGAAGAAAATGCGTACCGAATGCACTTCTCCCATAGTACGTTACATACACATATTTTAAATGATTTTGATGTTAAATAAATTAATAAAGAAATAAATGGTGAAAACAGAATGCTGTATTGTGTTCCAATCAACTTGAAAAATAATTTTTAAATATTCTATAACTTTTTCTCCCTTTGAAGCTTTACATTAAATAAAATGGGAAACAGTTTCTCGCAAGTCGACTTTTCGTGTTTCATGTATGTTCCATGACTTTTATTCTAATTTAATTATTTATATTTATAATTACTTAATGTTCATTTGAAATTTTGGAGAAAGTGTGTTCATGTTTTAAACAAACAACCACCACCACATATCCAAGTTTCGTTTAAAAATGTTATGTGAAATGTATTGATGAGAGAAAAAAGCAAGCGTTTGTGAAAATTCGAAATATTTATGCGAATTTTCTATAATTTTTGTCAATCTGCAAAAAATACGTTACAATGTAGTATTCTTAGTATTTTACAATACTAATAGTTCTGTTTCAAAAATTCGAATTCTGAATTGTTCTTTTTGAAATGGCAACAACGGCGCTATTAAGCAAGGAGAGTAATTTGGGAAAGTGAAGTGCGAGAAAGAGAGAGATGTAGCTAACTTGCAAGACTCCGTTCGGACATAGAAGTTTGGGACGCTCTATAGAAACCACCAGAGATTGAAAAACACTTCATTTCGTTAACATAAAGTGGCACATGATAATTATGTTTCGCACTACTTTTAACATATTCGTGAATTATTTGAAATACAGTTATTAAACTATGGAATTCTTCAATAGCAACTCTTAGCACTGTAGTGCTCGAGCACAAATGTGCTGCAAAGCTTTTGTTTTGATATCTGAAGCTAGATCGTAAGACTTTTGAACATGAGCGTTAATCTAGCTTTTCTAAATATTATCTATGATCCTTCAGACTTGTTTCGTTATTTCATAGTTTGTTAAGAATTTTTCAGCAATAATTTTTCTATGCTCTGCTCGATTTGTGCTTCAAGTAACATATCTCCTTACGATTTTTACAGGATTAATTGTATTTTTTTATTATTAAATGTGATATAAGTTGTGTATTAAGTCAGACGTATTTGCTATATCAAGGAACTTGGGTATTCAATTTAATGAAATCAGAAATTCATCACCATATGCCCCTGGAAAGCACTAAAACACAAGCCAAGTAATATTTAAATGGAAACTGCTGTTGAAACTGGAGGAAGAAAACCCACTAAAACTTCCACCGCCTAAGTAAGTTAGTTGCCAGTCGATAGGTTATCTGAACAAATTTCAGGAACAAGAGGACGGAAAATGCACAACATTTTACCTTGTGTTTGAAAACATAATTATTATTTAGAAAGTCTAATGCGGTCATCTAAAGGAGATACATTTTAGAAATATTACTCTGTTCTGTCATTAACAATTCTATCATTACCATTTACATTTCAGAAAGCATGCGAATGCATCACTAACGAACGAGCTTAACTTCTTTACGTGGATGCTGTTAATCAAACATTTACAACTGAAACTTTAGAAGACAATGTGGTAAATGTTCTACGGGTAGGCAAACTGCAACACTCGTACGTCGCGTGTGTTGCTTCGCTGGTCAGATTACGAGCCTTCGCATGTGATCATTGTCTAAAAATAATGACTTTGTTTCTTCTTTCGCTTTGCGAAGTTCACTCAGAAACGCCACGCATTACCTATATATTACACCATATATCAACAAAAACTCTCACAACTGCGAAATTTGCGATTTTATGAAATTGCGGGGTTTAACTTATAAAGTTTACAATGTTCGGTGGAAGAACTTTCAAGTGTAGTTCTTATTACCGGCGCCAGGGCGCATCAGTGTAATTTTCTTACTGTGCGATTGTTTTATAAAAGGCCATATGTTAGTTGTGTGCTAACGTATTAGTGTGATATGAGATCTTAACTGCCATGTTAGTACGTTTTAGCTGTTTTTTATATTCAAATTGGTTATCAAAAAGGCAAAATAAATTTATTAAATTATTGTTGATAAAACAAAGATCGCATTCACCTTTTAATCGTCATGTATAGTATTAAAATACCCCCATAGCTTCTTCCACTTTATATTTCTGGGAAAATGTTCTTGACGTGCTGAAATTTAACTCGCAAACGTGTACATACTTGGCTCGACCGTTACGGCTTGAGCTAATAATTCAGTCTAAAGCATTTACGACAAAAAACAGTAATTAAACGCCTGCGATAGTGTCGTCAGAATTTGTAGATGGTTGGGAACGGACCTATAAGCAACAGTACTTTCTTTAAGGTTCGAAGTAAAGGTAGGGAATGGTATTACGCCATCGGAACCCGTCGTGACGGAAATTAGCTCTTCCTGCTTTAACCGAGACTCCCCAAGCCGGTGGGCGAGCCCCTTCCTTTCTCGTTCCTCCCCTTTGGCAAAAGCAGAGGCGGGCATTTGAGCTCAGTCTCTATTCGAATCCCGGTGTTTCTGCAAGCCCGACACTTTACCGAGTGCTTCGCAACTAGATGACATCAACAGCTGAACTGCATAAAACATCGAACACACACTAAAATTTTCATTGAGACCTGTACCTCCTGCGGCTGCCGCGTCCGAATTCCACAACTGATATCTCCGCAGTGCCGCTGATCGAGAGGTGCTAGGGATTCGAGTTCCGACGGTTGCAGGTTTTTCGACACTAACTACATAGCAAAGTTGGAATTCAGCCGTTGTCTGGACGAGAACTCTAGCGGCCGGCTGCTCTGATCTGAAGTTTTCCGTGGTTTCCTCGATCAACACAAGGCCTATACTGAAGCAGTGCCATACAAAAACGGCCAATGGACCGCGTGCAATATTTACTTCCTCTTCCTTGTCCTATACTCATCCCTTTCTTACACACACTATCACTCACATGCATTACACTGTCACACTTGTCGGGAGACTAGGGGAGATCTTAGTTTGTCCCGACTGAGGCGGTGCCCCGCTAGTGGGAGAGACCTGGTTGGGAAAAATCCCTGCAAGCCGCCGTATGTCGGCCCGGATCCCAACCAACAGGGGAAGATCATCGCCATCTCCTGCGGTAGAAACAACACGCACAACACGTAATGACCGTAACAGTGGACGCACCCGGAATTCCTAATCAATCAATCAAATTCACCGTCAATGCCGAAACAGTTGTTGCTTTTCTGGAGAATTTTGTTATACGCCAATTGTGTGGTATCATTTGACCGTGGTTTAGCTCCAAAATTCCACGGGCCAAGAGACTCCCACGTATGTAAATCCCACAGAGAAGTACACTTCCCCTTCACTTTAGGAGATTAAATTCTCTCTCATCGTCGTTTCTTACTGCCATAGGTTTTTTAAGGTAAAAGCACACCCACCCCTTCGTGACACATCTATTTGCCAAAACCCTGGGAGAATTCAGAGTCAATGCAACCAGAGCGTTATTCATCACGAGGCAGTTGGTATTCTAATACGTGTCGTCCACGCTTTCATACGATGGAGATATATCTTATACGCATTCCCTTCACCTATGTATTCTAGCCATACATGTCTCCCTGCAAGCACTCTAGGAAAGAGGACATACAAGTATTCTTTCAGGCGTCAATAGAAAATTTCAATTTTCAGAATTTTTATGTTTATAATTGTGGATGTATTATTATTGCCATTTAATTGTTGTTTTCAATTGTTTAGGTATTTTTAGATGTTTATATTTGTTTATGTATCATTCATTATTGATGTAATTTGTATTGTTCAACTCATAGTAATTTTTATTTCATGAAATAAATTGTTACATGTTCATTAAAATATTTGAATGGTTAAATATGGTTCCTGTGGTCCCTTGGCCTCGTGTCGTACTTTCTATTTCTTCCGAAATTCCCTTTTCCGATCTCCTGCAATATGTAGGAGCATGTTCAATTAATTAGCGAAGCATCACCTTTTGATTTTGCCAACAATGATCATGAAACAACAGCGTTCTGATGTTCTAAATTAAAATGTACTGAAATAGATTGAAATACCCGTCTCTGTAACTGGATTGTTACTGTTCGTGTTTCTATAACTACCTTATGTTCTAATATAATTTATTTTTCTCTTAAATGGCATTTAGATTAGTCTTAATTAATGAAGAATACGAAATTAAAATTAATTTTTAACTGCAAATATCGCGTGGCAAAGTTTACAGAATTTTGAACCACGTTTAATGTGTCACGACAAACTCGGCATATGCGTAATAAAATACAAATCGTGGCTAAAGGTCGGTTTGGAATAAATGAATATTCATAGAACGCGAGTTAATCGGACATGGACGCATGATATCAAAATATGAAACTCGTTTTAGAATTCCAAATGTCTCGGAATTTAAGACACATTCCCTCAGATATCTAAAACAATTTTAATTTTATCAATGTTGGTAAATGCACATAATTAAATGTAGAGATTTATACAATCAAATCACAATCAATTCACAAGCAATTTAACATAATAATGAATTAAAAGTATATAATTTTTTATGAATTTCCTCACAATACTTGTTTGCTACCACCACTACTTTCTGCGTCATTTTGTATAAGTCCACTTTCCCTTCTAATTGCGTGAGGCTACAAATCAAACTACAGGGATTATTAGAGTGTTAAAAACATTCATTGAAGTAACGTCGACTTTTTCAACGTCATTTTTCATTTTCTAGCCTTTCTCGTATTATTCCTGTAATACTTTCATTTTATTTCTTTACTCTCCACCTCTACGTTTCCCTCCTTTAATTTAATCTTCCGTCATCCTCATTTATTTCTTCTCCTATACTTTCTACTTTAAATCCCACCCAAACCCCTCTTTCTTTGTCGTCTTCATTTCCTTCTCCCTCGCCCTTCTCTTATCTTATTAATCCTAATAATTCAACTATTCGAAACTTTTCCTCCTTTACTAATGTAATTTACGTAGTATCCCTTCTTATTCCTATTCCACATTTTCTTATTCTCCCTCCCGCAAGTCCTTTTTATGTCCCTTCCCTTTCCTTTCACTTAAAACTTACTCTCTTCCTCATATCTTCCTATCTTTCCTACCCTATCCTCTTTGCCTCAATCTGGTCTCTCTTACACTCTATGTCAAAGTCTCATATTCCTCCTCATATTTCAATACTCTTGCCCCTTTTATAATTTAATTGATATCTTTCATTCCATCCGCTGAGTTTAACTCAGAGCCAACATTGCTGCGGACTCTGCGGTGGTTCTGACCGGGATGTCCTAAGGTTCGAGTCTGGAAGGTGGCGGATTTTCGACACTTGCTAGAAAGCTAGGGCAAAATCGGACTCTGACTAGCGTCCGGCTGCTCTGATCAGTAGTTTTCCGTGGATTATCTGTTCAATAGTATGTGAAAGTTGCAACAGTACCCTAACAAACGGGTCACGGATCGCGCACAGTGTTTCCTTGTCCTACCCTCTCCCTTCACCGACACACACACACTCTTACAAGTGCTACATTGCCACACACGTCGGGACCAGTCGAAAGGTTGCCCCGGCTGGGGCGGTACCCTAGGGAGAGATACTTGGGAGGGAGAGCTCCCCCAAGATGTGCAAGTCGGTGCTGGATCTCACCATCAAGCGGGGAAGGAATCACCACCACCTCCGGGATTAAAACATTTAGAACACTAACGAGGATGACGTAGTTGAGGTGCCCACAAATATCTATCAATCAATCAATGAATCAACAAAGTTGACTGTCAATGACCATCAATCTTGCCGTTCCATATTTTTCAGACTAGAAATACTTTCAACTGAAGACATCAGTTAATTTCATTGTCATGAAAATATCACCTGTTGTATGTTTTCTGTATTGAACTTATTCTAAACACAGGCAAAAACAACATACGTAAACACACAGGTGGGGTGTCACAGCACCTAAATTAAAATGTGATGGTTTAAATGATTAGTCGTTTAAATAAGAACAAGAAATATAATTACATGAGTTTTATTTGCTCTCTCATTTTCAACTCGAAATTAATACAGAAAATCGAAAGGCATACTCAATACATGACAGCCACACATCTTTATTATGTTCTGCACAAATAGGTATTTTACATATGCCACAAAAAATTCTTTGTCTATCTTTTATTCTTGGACATACACTGCACCTAGCTTGTTTTGGCAGTCCTTTTCTTAGATATGTAGTGATATCAGGCGATGTTTCAATTCCAAATTTCACACTTCCTAATTCACAGATGGAGTGCAGCAGCACCCTAAGCAATGAAAAACACCTAAAGTAGTAAAAGGATATGTACAACCCGTACATAGGCGCGAAGATAACATACTAAAATGAGAATTCATGGAGTGTTACGAAAAAAGCTCAACCCCAACACGACTGGCATCAATTCAAAGTACTTCTGGGGTGCCCTAGCAGTCCTCTATGTATTCCAGGGTTAATAATATCAGTTGAGTGACTCACTACAGGGACACGCGTCTTGATTACAGTTGACACAATAGCCTTGATTACATTTTTTTACATTCAGTCTTTCCTTCGGGAAAATTTATCAGAAACTTCTTTTATTTTACTTTGGCCAATGTGCCTTTTTTGCCTCATTTCCGTGTATCTGTATGTTTTCGCGACAAACGTCACTTGTATTATGTTTCATCTGTATGTTTTCAAGGTCAACGGCTCCGTTGATTGATTGATTTTTTCGTGTTTCCGGGCGCGTCAACTGCTTTGATCATTAGTCCTGTTAGTGTAGTGCATGTTTTTCCTCGGGAGATGGCGGTGATCTTCCCCCGCTGGATGGAGAGATCCGGCGCCGACCTACCGTCGGCTAGTGGGGTTTCCCCCTAACCAGGACTCTCCCACCAGCGGGGCACCGCCCCAGCGGGGACCAGCTAAGCTCCCGACCGATCTCCCGGAATATGTGGTAGTGTAGTGCATGTTAGTGTGTGTGTAAGGGGAGAGGATAGGACAAGGAATGGGAAGGACTGATCGCGCGCTGTCCGTGGCCCGTTCGGTAGGGTACTGCTCCGGCATTCGCCTAGTGTTGATCGGGGAAACCACGGAAAACTACCGATCAGAGCAGCCGGTCGTTAGAATTCTCCTCCAGGCAGCGACTGAATTCGACCTAGCTGAGAAGCTAGTGTCAAAAATCCTGCCGCCGTCAGGACTCGAACCTAGGATCTCCCGTTCAGAGGCGCTGCAGTGACATCATTTGATGCACTGAGCTACTGCTTCCAGTCAACGGCCCCGTCCTGGAATCTTCAGTCACAATATTCCGACAATTTTTCCAGACGAAATTCCTTCCACAGATCTCTCAAAAATGTCTACAATAATTGGTAAATGTTCGTGTTGGATTTTAGTTCACGCCGCTATCTTCTAATCATCTAACCAACCTTCTTCTATCCAACCAACCAATCTTCTAACCAACTAAAGATTTAGCTAGTACATCACTGTTGCTCGTACTGTGAATGAAAAGCCACATGTTGTGGATTTGTTAAAGGGTCTTACAGACATACCGGAGTGGGCAGAGTGAATTTGCCGTGAACAGTACCTTTTAGAACATTGATAATTTCTTTTTCGATATCTGTAACGGAGTACTCACAAAAATTATCCTTCGCCAATATAACACCACACGTTTCAAAAAGGAGAAAACATTTCTATATATCTAAAGATTGAAGTATTTCTATCAGACCCGTATGTGACAAAAATCAATGACTTTTTTGTAATTAATAAAGCACACATACACATTAAAGCTTTTTGAAATTTGTATGTAACTTCTTCCCGTATCTTGTCACATCTGTATCGATTTTTGTGATCCGATAATAGTTGTGCATTTTTTATTTCCTACGTAGTGATGGCAGCTCTTCGTATGTGAGCGCTATGTTGTAATCTTCGCAGCACATTCAGCAGCGGAAACAATGGACGTGATTTCGTATCATCCAGGTAGACCCTCTTCAGGTAACCCGATTAGGGCCCACCTGTTCAGCATCTGATCTCCGCCGGTTTGCACGCTGTCACCCCCGAGCAATGGCTTCAGGGGCGCACCCACACTCCTAAGGTAGTGGCATGTTTTCCCATATTTCCTTCCAGCTGCAGCCTCCGTCTCTACATCTCCAATGAGTGCATTTCATTTCTTCTTCTGAGGTGAATGGTAGGTAGCATTGCTCTCCCAGGCAATGAGAACCGCTGGTGACCACTTCATTGGTTCCTACGCAGCTTCTCAGCTACAATCACAGTTGACTAAACTGCACCACACTAATAGATCTTTATTCTCGAATTATCTTCTAGTAGTCTAGATGCCACGACCTCCTTCTTACATTAGCGAATCGGCCCCCTTTAAAGGATAAAGAAAATTTTGATCTACTTAGAGCATAGTAGGATAGTTGATTTTTAAAAAGTTATACAATGTACATTAAAGAAACAAATTAAAGCATGAACATGAGAGAAACACAATGCAACCCAAGGTACATAATACAAATAGATTCATAGCGTTATTTGAATATTTTCATTGAAAATGTGCATTCATACCTACGTGCATCCAACATATCATTTACAGACGCACCCATCTGCCCTTACTGCACGCACCCATTTTATTATTATATCATTGTTACTATTAGTGTTATCGTCAAATATTGTTGAGTAAATGTGTATAAATTTACAATGAGATATTTTGTGTTGTGAATATATAGACGGAACATTGTCGGCTTAAACTTAAAGATGACATGTACTTTAGTAATGTGATCTACAGCATCTTATTTCCCATCCTGTCTTCTCAAGTACATATTGGTCCGCATGTGTTTATTTTTCGTAATCCAATTCCTTTCTCTCTTCATGCAGACTATTTGCATCGCACGGGGACTCGGAAGCTAAAAGGAGTTCTGTCTGAGCTGTTTGGACAGAGATCTCGTGGAATCTTTGTGAGCGTGTTGTTTGTCAAAGCACTCCTGTGCCCTTTAAAAGCCAGATCTCTGCGTCCTTCAGAAGTGTGCCAGTATCCCGGAGTAAATTTTCCTCATCGCTGGACTGGGAGCTTTGCAGCTTGTGGAGATTTAGGGACTGTGTACCCCGTTCGGCGTGTTTGCTTAAACACCGTCCGGCGTCTTTGTAGAAAGCCGCAACACGGTTCGGACCATCCCCATGAATACTAGACTTTTTAGCGCCGTACAATTCGCTTTGCGCAAGGGATTATCTTGGGAAACACATCGCTCCAATTAAAGCGAAGAGTGTTTTCATTTCTGTGGGCGAACCGAAAAGAAAACGTATGAATGAATCGTTCTGTTGAGAACATAGTGTCTGCTTTTTCAGAGGAAATGGGTTTAAAACGAAAAAACAATCACTTCAGTATTTTGACTTTTTTCAAAAACGTTTATTAGTTCTCTATTGATTTCGTTCTGAGCAACATCATTATTTAAGTACATTTGAATCTCATTAATAACACTTTTATTCTTCAATACAAAATGTTATTTAGTTGTTTCAGAAACAAAATCGGATGATTTATACATAGTTATTTGTAATATAATATGAATGCTATAATCTCAGATTAGCTATGATCACAATTTATCTTTTTCTTGCAACAGAATATTACCTACTTGTATCATATATATAAAAGTATATGTTATTATGACGTATTTAGGGGATAAACAAGATATTTCAAATTTAATGTTTTAATTGAAAACTCTCTTTTGAAAATAATTACTAGTTTCTAATGAGCATGAGTGCAGAATGATTTCATAGTAAAACATGTTTCTGTTACAACGAAATAATTAAAATTAATCCTGTTTTGTCAATGTAGACGTAATTAAGACAATGGTCAACTATTGCTTCTTTGCTGTAATCAACAGGGATTCCCTTAAAACGGCATATCAGACACACTGTCTTTTTTCTAGATTTCTATTATCCAATATATTTTCTATAGTGCTCGACAGTTAATAGGAATTCAATTCTTTTTTTAGGACACGACACGACTGAATCTCGTTCTATAAACAAGCTCTCTCCTATTACGTAAAAAAGTTGTTTGCGAGTCCCCGTGTCCTACGTGCGCTGAAATGCTCAGGTGAACATTGGAAACGCCCGCGGAGCTCCGGCAGAAATTGAATCCACAACAGACAAAATTTGCCGAGCGAGCACATCCGAAACGGAACAAACGAACAAACCAACGAGAGCACGAACGAACGAGGGAGCGGGCGAGGGAGCAGTCGCGATTCGCTCGGTCGACTGCGCTCGCGAATGTCTCGGCGCGCGCTCTCTACCGGGAGATGGCCGCGTGCAGCGCCCTGCGCTCCGCGGGCCACGGCCGCCCGCCGCCCGCCGCTCGCCCGTTCGCCCGCGCCCCCGCCCGCCCCCGCGCGCTCTTTTGTTTCCCCAAACGCGATTAAAAGGCTCTTTTGGGTGACGGGGGACCGCAGGGGGAGGGCGCGTCGATGGCGCTCTGATACGTTGGACTCTCGATCGTCGTGAGCCGAGTATGTATCGAGCCGAGCGTCCCATCGACCTTCGTGCACATCCACCCGGGCGGCTGCGCTGATCTGCAGCGCGGCGATGCGCGCGGGCGGAGACGCGGAGCGAGGTGAAGCCAGAAAATAACGAAAGAAATAAGCGAAGTGAACTTGTTTACTGAGAACTCAGTGGAAGTTATGGAAAAGAACTTAGTAGTAGGTTCGAGGAATGAGTGGCAATGAGAACGTAGGGCGACCTGCATGTCAGATGTTTCTGCTGAGAAAGTGGAAAATGTATCACGCGAGACTGGGATGAACCCATGAAAGTTAACAGACGATGAATTATTAAAAACTGGGAATTGAAAAGTGTTGAGGACAAAGATATGGACTAGATGAAATAAAAGAGAACGGGAACGTAATGTAATGGGAAAGAACAAAAAGTATTAGGCGAGTGCAATCTGTAAGAAATTGTGTAATTATTAAAAAGATGTAATAAAAGCAAACCACAGGAGAAATGCGAAACAACGGAAAAAAATAAATATTTACTAGGATATAAATATGTGTAAGTGACGTTAATCACGGAGTTGAGATAAGAATGAGATAAATAAAATGTCCCGTCAGTGTTGGGAGTAGAATGGAAAAAGGAAAAAAACTATATAATCGATCGCACTGGTTAAGAAAGAAGATTTATGTGCTGCAAATGTAAGTTGATGTATGAAATTTCAATTGTAGAGACAGAAGTGTATCAAGGTAATACGAAACTGCGTGGAGAAGTTATTGAACACATGTAACAAGACAAACTTCGAATGTGATTAACTACTAGATGTCTATCCACATGCGTTTTGAATATACTCCTTGTTATTTTGTGTAGTACCTGAAGATAATGGGAGGATTGGAGAAATAGATGAATATCTAGTGGCACATTCGCAGTTCAGCAGACACATACATCGGGCATCCAAGTCCAGCATCCCTTGTACCTGGTGAATATGTGGTATCTGTAACCGGCAGAGTGTTGCTACGGGCCCCGTCCACACTAACTTCTCTCACTGAATGCTAGTGGAAGCACCTGCTCTTCTGCCCTCACTGCCACCGCCTCCGCCACCGCCGTCGCCGTCGCCGTCGCCGTGACTGTCACCGTCACCGTCACCGTCAGCGTGACCATCACCGGTCACTGCCACCGATACCGCCACCGTGACCGTGACCGTGACCGTCAGCTTGACCGTGACCGTGACCGTGACCGTGACTGTGACCGTCGAACCGGCTCCAATGCCCTAATTCACACTCTTTTCTTATTCCATCTGCCCGCAAACCAGACACACTTTTCCTCCACCCTAGACTTATCTTCACCGTCTCTGTCCAGCCACCACTATCTCCTCCTTTGATATTAGCACCAGTACCATCGCCACTGCCCCTACCACTTCTACTTCCCACCCGCCAACCCCGCCATCAACATTACCACCCCCAATGCTGCCACTACAACCGCCCCCACCATCGCCACCACCGCCACCGATGCCACTCCGCCGTTGTGGCTGAGCATCTGAGGGGCTCGCCTTGGCATGCACCGGGACCAACAGCGGAGAGGCAACGGGGCGGCGGCGCGCGGTGGGGTGCTGGCGCTGGCAGGGTAATCCAGGCGCGGGCGCTGCCATGAATAGGCGGCGTGGCGGTGCGTGAGGGCGGCTGCTGCCGAGGCTCATATCGTCCCGGCAGCGCCCCGCGTGCTGCAGGCCCAGGCCCAGGCCCAGCCCCAGGCCTGGGCCGAGGCCCAGCGGCGCGGCAGCGTACGAACTCGCGTCCCCCGCCAGCGCCCCGCGGCCGCGGCCGCGCAGCGCGGTAATTGTTAACGCGCGCAGCGCCGCGTGCACGCGCGCGCGTTCTGGAGCTGACCTAAATCCGATTTGGCGCGTGCCAGCGCCTGTCTGCGCGCCGCCGCCCGCGCGCCGCGCGTGTGTTGCTGCGCTCCGGCGCGTGCGGCTTGGCGCGCTGCACTCTCCGCCCCGACGCACAACTGCGCCCAGGCTGCGCGCGCCCCGCCGCGCTCCGCTCCCCTCCGCTCCGCCCACCGGCTCCGCGCGCAGATGACGGCTGACCCCTCACTGCCTGCCAGTGGTTTTAATTGCGGCAACTACGGGAACTAACGTGCTATCTTGAACCCCTGTCCATTAGAATAGGGTACTACCGTTTCTAATCTCTCCCTTTCCTCTCAGGAAAACGTATTTTTTGTAGATTTGTTTCAATCGATTTCCTTCTTTCTTTTTCTGAATACATTTTGCAGAATTATCACATTTAACCAAGTTTATCCACAATATTGATGTGAATTGAGAAACAATTACTGCCTTCCTCTTTTTTCTCCTGTCATGGATAATATTCCGTAATAAACATTTTCGAACTTTTATTTAAGTTTGTCTGCAACGGACATCGTACATAATCTGATAATTATGTTTTATTGACTTGGGCTTTTGGTACAGTTATTTCTACAAATTGTTTTTACTTTGGTTCAAAGAGAGTATTTGCATAATTGACGCGATAATCTTATAGAAATGAGTCTGAAATGTACTTACGGTGGACTAATCAAATATAACTTGTCAAATTCAGAATATGCGCGCAATAATATTTTTTTATTTTGTGAATTAGGATATTTTAATATGTTTGTCCGATAATTCGTGTAATGTAATGTTTGGTAAAAATCTTAATAGCAAAATTCTCTTCGTCTCATTTAAAATGTGGTGAAATGAATCTGTGTATAGGAAATTGGAAGTTTTTAAGATTTATTGAATGTTCATTCAATGTTCTGTTTTATAGGAAAACATTTTATCTTATTTCTCGAGTTATGTGGGAAAATGAAGTGAAATTAGAATTGAACTACTTAAATGCAAATTCGTAAAATTCTATTAGAATGCGAATTCATAAATGCGCATTCGTAAATACGAATCCGAAAGTATAAAATAAAAATCGTAAATGACTCACATATTGTGTTGAAAGAAATCATACTACTAATTTATTCTGCTGTATACCATATGTAAGAAATATATTTATTCATTAACTGAACATTTTTGATGTTATTGTAGTATTTGATAACTTTGGCGTAACACCCATCCTCCACCACAGAAAACGCAGTTGTACTGTAGTGTTATGGCGATCATCAAAGTATTTCTAAAATCGTTAGAGAGACTATTAGAATTGGCGTACTGGTCTAACTGCTATTTTTATTCCTCTCTACAGCCCACAAAATATAGCAATTAAATACCAGAGAATGAAATAGGGGTGAGTGTTGTTGTTGTCATCCGGCCGAATGTTTGTGTGGGTCTTCTCGGGATTCACGACAGACTCCCCGGATGATAAAGCTACACGCGAAGCACAAGACCCGCAACAACGCTTTCCCTTTCACGAAATTAGATATTTCTTGGAACCTCTGTTCTCTCTTCGCAACTTACACGTTTCTACCACTCTTCTTAAATTAAAGTGCTATTTCGCAACGTGTTTGAAAAAGGTTTTCGGGTATAATGTCTTTTTGTAATGTAAATTTAATATCCCATAATATTTTTAAATGTATTGAATAATCGTTAGATTGTGAATTTTTTTCTTTGGGAGAACGTGTCAAAAACTCTTATGGTTTTGCTTGAATACGCAAAAATATTTAACACACGTAAGATTTTATAATAGTTACAACTTAATAAAACAAACAAATGAAAATTAAGTAGCAAGAAATGTGAGAATATACTATTATTGTGATATCCTGTAAAATATATTTTGTTATTTCTGGTTTTACACGCGATAGAACTGAGAAAAGTACTAGAAGAATCATCCTTAAATTTTAGTGTCAGATATTCTTATTAATGTATTTGCGCATTATATTTTAAATTAAGGTATTCCGTATTTTATTTTGCATCTCTCTTAATTACGTACCCTTAACTCGTGATTTACACGCCTGTACACTCTTACACAATAACCACATATGCACACACAGATGAAGTACTGCATTACAACATATTCATCTTTGAAAAATATCGCTTTATTTAAAAGATTCTCACCCTTTCACGAAATCGTTTTAAAAGAACGGATTGGTGTCTTTTCATTAGTAGATATCTCACGCGTATGTTCCAAATGCATGAAAATATAAGAACACTGATAATTGAAAAAATCGTACTTATCAACAATATATTTAAGTTTTTCTCATTCATATGCATTCAAATAACGTAGTTGTTCCCTTAAACAGACCGAGAATCTCAGTTGTTTAGTTTAAATATTGCGATTGGTTTTCTCCCCCGTTGGAACTACCGAACCCCGCAAGGGGCACTCATTATAATATGACCCTCATCAAATAACAACGCTAGGTTTAGATTTTTGTACGCTACACGGTTAGTCTTCGCTGAAATAATCTCAAATCGCAACAAACTTTCAATTCACTTTTGTCATTGAATTGAATTATAATACGACCGAATGAATTGTCGAGAGTAAATAAATACTCTCTGGAAGTTTATTTCATGTACGAGTTTAACGGTAGGTATAAGTGATTACTAACAGTATCGAGTAGATCTTTACAGTGCTTTTGGTAAATACTTCTGTACAAGACATTAATGTTATATCAATGTTGATTTGATGCTATGATGGAGTTTAAGAGTGATAATTCTTTGTTAACACAACGATAGCAAGAATATACCGACAATGAAAACGATGAGGGCTATAAAGATAGAAGAGATCGTAAAAATCAAAAAGTAAAACCTAAGCTGAATAATCTTGATTTCATCAACCGTTGGTAAAAATACGGAGTGCCGTGACAAAACGAACCGTCGAAAAAGTACACTCTTTTAGCTTCTATTCAGTGAGGTAATAGTTTGACTGGCAAGTGGAGCCTCGATGATCGTGGGTGTGGCGGCAAAAGTGTGTTCTTTGCGCCCTCGGCCGGACCGCAATTTCACTGGCGCCAGCCGTCGACGCCCCATTTCGTCTCCGAAAGAAACAACACACACAGCCACGCAATTATCATAACATGCGCTCCCGGAAAAACCGACCGAACAGCGCTGTGCTCCATTCCCGCTGCTCGCCATTCCTGCCCTTCCCCCCACCCCGCCCCATCCCACCCCGCCCCGACTCTGCCCCGCGCTCGAGGTCCGAATATTTTTTGTTTTCCTTTTTTTGTTGTGTTATTGATGCATGCATCACGAATGGAAATATGACAAATTGTAGTGGTACAAAACGTAATTATATGGCGCCCAAACGCCTTTTCATACATCACAGTGACAAACGACGCGCAGGGTAGGGGAGGATGGCCGGAGTACGAGTGTGGGGAGCCGAGGCGAAGAGAAGAGAAGGGAAGGGAAGAGAAGGGTGAAGAGAGGAGGCAAGGGACGGGGAGATAGCGAGAGAGGGAGGGCTGGGCTGGGCTGGGCGGGGCCGGGCCGAGCCGGGCCGAGCCGCGACGCGGCGCCTGGGCCAGCCAGCCAGCCAGCCAGCCAGGCAGCGCCGCGCCCCAGGGCGCCGGTCACCGGTCAGGGAGGTCTCGCGGCGGGGATGGGGCGGCCGATGGAGCGGGGATGGAGCGGGGGAGGCGGCGCGGAGCGGAGCGGAGCAGGGCGCGGCGAGCAGCGAGCGGTGAGCGGCCGCCGCTCAAGTCACCTTGCAGGATTAATTGCGTGGAGGGGAACCCGCGTTGACAAACATAATTGCCACATTAGTCACGGGCCTGTTTACCCACTTGGGCTCCCGTGCCTGCCACGGCAAGTCTTCGGTCGTGCTGTGCCGGGCGGTGCACGCTGCCTGCCAGGCCGCCTGCCACCCGTGTGGCCCGTCGCTCAGCGACGCAGCCTGCCCGCCCGTTCGCCGCCCAGCGCCGCCCCCTTGCTCACCGGCCCCCGCGCCCCGCCGCGCACGGACCACCGTTAATAGCGCCATTACTGCGAGAAGCGCTACTATCCCCTACTCTGCCCTTCCCCGGCCCCGCTCTCGCCCCCTCCTTGCCGTCTTGGAGCAACTCCTCTCCGCGGCCCTGTCCCCCTGCAGCTCTTCGCCGCGCTGCTCTGCCACGCCACTCTCCCCCCGCCTCCCCCACCCTCTCCGAGATGCTGTGCACTGCCCGCGCTTCCTCTGCGCCTTCTCACGGCCGAATCGCTGCTGCACACCACGCAGAACGAAATGGATATTTAGATCATTTAGGGAGTTGGCGCATTAACATGTTGGGATGGGAGAAATACAGGTCAGTGGTTGCGGAACGGTTTGTCTTTATTGTGATACTCATGCTCAGTATCACCTAATGGATACGTTTCCTTAAATGATTTTATGGCAGAAGTAATTTCTTAGCAGTCTTTTTCAAATGTTTCGGCTTATACTTATTTATACCTCAAAAACAGTAACAGCTGTTGCAATGTTTGAAGACGATGATTCCACCAGAGTAAGTAGGAGACTCTCACAACATTTTCTTGATAGATTAAGGAAAACGAAATTGAAAACCCTACGGAGATGGTGCGATCAAGAATTTGGATCCACAATTTGCGATCGAGATTTCCGGCGATTTGCTCATATCTTTGACTTCTTAGTTTAATGGTGATGATTTACTTTTTCAAGGTGTTTTTCGTACTCTAAAATGATTAACTATAAAACATTTTCTACTTTATTCCCACTTATGCTTAAGTATTTGCTTCTTACTTATTGAATATAGGCATAGGCATGAGTGTCAGAAACAAAGAAATGTGTACTAGTACATTTCTGTTTCTCCCCTATAAATGAAATTGTATTTACATGACTTTTTACTGGTTCAAAAATTTTCAGTATATTTTTGAAATTTATTTTGGGCTATTGCAGGATATAGAGAATCGACTCTAAATTGGCCGTATTGTTTTGATATATTTACTTATTATATGGCCTTCATTGGTCTCCATTCAAGGATAGTTTGGAAAGTTTTCACGGATTTGCTCCAACTTCGTTCATTACACTGAATGTACGGAATGTACAATTTTCAAGTTTTTTTCAAGGATATTGGAAAATAGAAGACTTTTTACATATTTCAATCCGAAATTTCTATGTAATGCATTTAATATGATATAATAAAGTTTATGAAATATGTCAAAACGCGCTCAATTCTACTTTAGTTCTTTATAACTGAACATGAACTTGTTGACACTGTACTCTCAATTTACGACTGTTCAGATGCAATTTCAAGTAGCATTATTTCAAATATAAAATTTAAATAATCAAATTTATAAAGGACATTGAAAATATGCAATTATTTTCCAATTTTTAGCTAATAGCCTATGAAGTATTTTTTTCAAAAAATGCGTATAAAAAATTCTTCTGGGTTGCATAAAAAAGATTTAAGACTAAACACACAGTAGCATGCTAATTGTCGCATATTTGGATTTTCTGACGCACATGCAACCCTCAAAACAATTTCCGCCTCAACACACTTTTCCATCGAGCACAACTCGTAAACTACGCTTTCTAGAGCATTGAAGCCCGTATTTTGTGTCCCTGTGAGACACAAGTTTTGTTTTTTGAGTCAAAATCAATACAATGAGACCTTTGGACGTTTTTTCAAAAACGTTTGTGTAGTAGCACTTCTTAAAAACGCCATCTACAGAAAGCCTTTTAAGTGAACTAGGGTTGGATGGCGTGTTAAATATCTCCCAGTACTCCTGCAAATGAATACAAAACGAAAACAATATTGCAATTATAGATAATAAAGAAATGATTTTTTCCACTGCCCCGTTGACGCGCCCCATGTCGAGATGCATCGATGTCATCAAGGGTAATCTACACTGGTAAACTACCAGTGTAGATTTGCATTGTTTTCGACATGTTCGGATAAAATCGAATTCTGATCCTGTGTGGTGAACGTATCTTCATTGTGTTCTCTGACGCAAGTAGAGTTCTAAATTGTTATTTGATTCCTTGAATGTCTAAAGTTTTGAATCTTTCATCCTACCCACATTCCGTTGTATGTACCAGCGCGAACATTTAGCTCTTAGCATAAGCACATTGTGTTCAGCTGAATATTCATCTATTTTTTTTTTTTTTCGTTATTTAAGGTCGCATCAACATCTAAGGTCATTAGCGACCACTATTACTGTAGATTCAACTGTAGGGGAAACTGTAGGAAGAACACTTATGGATAATGATATGAGAAATGATTTTTTCCACTGCCCCGTTGACGCGCCCCATGTCGAGATGCATCGATGTCATCAAGGGTAATCTACACTGGTAAACTACCAGTGTAGATTTGCATTGTTTTCGACATGTTCGGATAAAATCGAATTCTGATCCTGTGTGGTGAACGTATCTTCATTGTGTTCTCTGACGCAAGTAGAGTTCTAAATTGTTATTTGATTCCTTGAATGTCTAAAGTTTTGAATCTTTCATCCTACCCACATTCCGTTGTATGTACCAGCGCGAACATTTAGCTCTTAGCATAAGCACATTGTGTTCAGCTGAATATTCATCTATTTTTTTTTTTTTTCGTTATTTAAGGTCGCATCAACATCTAAGGTCATTAGCGACCACTATTACTGTAGATTCAACTGTAGGGGAAACTGTAGGAAGAACACTTATGGATAACACAGACACACACAAACATCCATGCCCGAGGCGGGATTCGAACCCGCGACCCTTCGGCCCGAGATCACTACGACACTACTGCCTTAGCGATCTCGGCCACCGGGCCGGCTCATCTATTTTTCTATATTACAACAATTCATTCGTTTTCACTGTGATTAAAATTGTTTATAAATTAAATGTTAACAATTAAATTAAACTTTATTAGGTTTTTTATTAAATTGCGTGAATATAAGTTCCTTGGTGTATTGTGTTGACGGCAACTTGTTGCCCTTAGTGAATAGTATTGAGAAGTGAAAAAATAGTTTCAATGCATGTTTACAATTAATTAATTTAACACTAAACGATTTGTCCTTATATTTGTTTCGGTGCAGGAAGTAGCAGAGACAAGCAAAAGGAAGTTAACTTTGGTACATGAAAGAGAAATCTTCACTATATATAATATGCTAAGGATAGATGATGGCTTTTGGTTGATAATAAGGAGTTGGACACAAAAGCCTGTAATTGTGTGACTAATGGATAGGAAATTACGCATCAGTCCTGAATCTAGGAGATTTAAGGCGCAAAGTATTTCATTTTGCAGGTTTTATTATACAAAACAGATTATTGCAACACAAATTATAATCATATTATGCTTTGGTCCCTTTATTTTTGAGCAGACCTTGAGCAGCTAATGGAGATGAATTATTTCACACTTTTCATTATTTTTCTGCGACAGTTTCGAGGATTTTTTCCTCATCTTCAGGCTAGAACATTATGTATAAGGTATATGTATAATGTATAATGCTGCTATAAGGTATTCTAATTTACATAATGTTCTAGCCTGAAGATGAGAAAAAAAATCCTGGAAACAGTCTCAAGAGAATAATAATGAAAAGTGTGAAATAATTAACCTCCATTTTCTGCTCAAGTTCTGTTCAAAAATAAAGGGACCAATGCATATTATAATAATGTAGACGAACAGACACCCAAACATTTAAAGCAAATTATAATCGCGCATAACTCGAAAATGATGCGTCCTATTTCATTTTAATTATGTTTTCGTATCCCTATGGGACAAAAGTTTTGTAGAGACAGGTAAGTTATGAGGGTATACAAGTTTGGGGAACGTGTGGGGGACCGATAGGGATGTGACAGGGGACAGGTGGAGGATAGGGATGGGAAATAAAAGAGAGGCGTGTGGGTCTCGAATTATGTTTCTTAAACAGTATTCTGCAGAATGAGATCCTTTTGAACTTTCTATTACATTTTTGGAGATTTGGTTCTTTTGGTTCCCCCCTCTTCATAGTATGGATAGTCAAAATAGTGCAGAAACCAGAAGTCTTTGTCAAATGAGATTGAGGGGAAAAGACAGAAATAATCTTTTACATATTTACGCATTTACGCAATTATGTAAAAAAAATGTTTGCAGCATTTAGTGTTGATTTGAAACGATTAATTATTATTTAATTAAGCTAAAATGATATTCATGTTGTAAAATTATATTCGATCTACCGAAACTTTATTTATAAAATGTGTATTTTATATATCTTAATGGAGGTTCTGTCAATATCCGTTAATCCAAGATGAATATTTATATTTTCATGTTTGTTATACCCTCACTCATTCTGATCAGAAAGATTTGTTTTGCTCGTTGTGTATCCCCTCGCTTAAATTACTTCAACGTAAAATTTAAACACAGATCTGTCCTAGCTGTTCCGCTCGACTCTTTAGGTATCAGATTATCCAACCAATCCAATTCGAAATTCCTAAACAGAAACTGTATTTTTCGGCTTCCGGCCAGCTTCTCGGCCCGCTGCTTCGAACTGCGCGACTGCCCTCGCTTCGACGCGAGCACATCGCCTCATTTGTTCAATTGCTTTTGCTTATTGTCCCCGATTTTCCTTGTATATTTTCCGAGTTAAGAGCTTTTGGCTTACTGCGCACGGCAGTTTAAAGCAGTTAATTCTGCCTGAATCGCGAATCGATATAGCAGAAACTACCCGAAACACGGAAAGCTGCTTTATTACGTGTGTAATTGATTACGTTAGTATTACATGTGTGTAATCCTTGTGATGAAGTGCTCTTCGTAAGAAATGTTAAGAAATAATTAGGAAAAGCGCGAAACCAAGAATGTTTTTAACAACATGATAACACTCACTTACTTGTGTTTTATTTTAACGAGCGAATTCGCAATTGTATACTAGCGATGATCGTAAGATTCAGAACCTCATTGAATTTGACTGATGATTCATTAAGTAAATAAAACGTTCTTTAACTTTCCATTATTATTACAAATTGCGAATATTTTACCTACACTTTTTTTTCGATATTTTATAAAATGTGTACTTGACTATAAATTTTGATAGAATAAATTTATTTCTACGCGAACAATATTCGTTTATTAAATATAGAAATCATCCTTTGTGAGAATATAATTAGATTATTGTAGCGTGGATCGCTCGAGGTAATGTAAAGCTTTACTTCGGTCAAATATTTTAGTTATTAAGAGTAAACACAGAAATGTTTCCATTTATGTTTTTCTAGTTAGGTAGTGAATGACGATCAGTAAATCAGATCGTTGTGGTCGTTGTTAAATTGTCTTTGTTCCTCCGCAAATCATGTTTGGACTAAGTGGCCGCGACAGGAATGAAAAGGTACGAACGTATTGGCGTAGCTTATCTATTTGTTGGAGACAGGTCTGGAATCGTTACACCCTCGTTTATTACCATTGAGTTAAGACAAATTGATACTAACGTTGCGGCGTGGGCGCCACTGGTCAGCTAACTTCATTACAGGTGGTGGATCATTGGCGATTGCCCCAACGCAATTAAATTCGAACCAGCAGCAAGGGCTAGCGGGCGCGAAATGCGACGTTCTCGGCCGCTGAGCTTGAGGGCGCTCCTCTAGGCCAGCCAATTTTGCGGGATTTTCCTTCTCTGTCTGCTCATGACAAGGCTTTTATGTGGGCAAAGGGAAACTACCATCACCAGCCTTTGTTGGAATTCGACAAATTGAGTTTAAACTATGGTCACGTTTATTTTAAGATTGTTGTGTGAGAGCAGGTTGAAATAACGTAATTTCTTGTTCATCTAGCCGAACTGGCTTGGTTCGAGCGCGACCGCCCGTGCTGACTCCGAGGGGAGTTCCTAGTAATCACGGCGAAAGAGTCACTTGTGATGGGGGGGAAGGTGTAGAGTGAGTACTAGGTAGAGAGCGCCTTTTGACGAAAGAGTAAGCGAGTAACCTCCAGACCGGTTTAGCGAACGCCTCGTGTATTGTGAACCTGATGACAAGTTCCTAGTGAGGGAAAGCTGCGGATTAGACCCAACAAACGCGTCGGTCTTTCACAGGGTAATTTTCTTAATTGTACACTTACAATTAACTAACATACAAATTTCATTAGTTATTCAACCTTTGTTTATCTTTAAACATGTTCTAGCTGCATAAGACAGTAAAAAATACAAATAAAGTGCATTTGTGCAATTATTTTGGCCCAAAATGGAGTTTCAAATGGTTTCTTCTCCACTACTTTATGAAAAACGTAGTTTTTACTTTCGATTTTTAACGCCTTTATGTTTCCTACATTTTAAATAAAACTTCATATTTTTTTCAAATTGCATAACTTATTAGAAAAAACGTACTTTTTCCACAATAAACATTTTTGAATTTTCTGGAAGTACCAATCAAGTGTTCGCAAATACATTTTCCTTACAACTTTTTAGATGCCTGACTGTCTCCAAATACGTAATTTCCTTCTTCTTTGTGACTTTTTCTCGTAGCAAAATGATTTGTAAGAAGTTCAACATCGCAAATAATGGTCTCAAAATCACTCATAATATTGCTTTCTAATTCCACTTCCGCCGTCTTGCGTGTTTTCGCCCAGTATCTCTTACGAAAGCCAGAAAGCGAAAGATTACTTGCTTTTTTCTTGTGTCACGCGCTTCAAAACTGGCGGCTGTTAGGCGTTCAACCGCCCCGCACTCCCCTTCTGAAGTTTTGTCCCCTGCCACTGAGTGACGTCCATGCCCTCCTCGACGTAACGTAGCTCGCGAGCGAATTTTTGGGCTCACACGCCTTGATTAGCTCGGGCCGACACGCGGAATCACTAAGTTGAACATACCTGATCTAGTTTTTCAGTCAATGTATTCAGCATATTTCCATATAATTAGTGCCTTATCAGTGGCCTATAAATTAATCAGTGCCGTATCAAATGAGCAACGCTTAAATAATTTCTCAATGACTGGAACACGATTTTCATTGTACAAATTTTATTTTTTAGACACGCAAGATATAAGTAGAAATGGTGTATTTTCCCTATTCAATGGTTGTCATACTAACAGTCTAAGTTGATATGAATTCTTGATTTAGAAATCAGTAAAGGCATGAATCTCTGTGGCGTCTAGTAAACCTGATTATTGAAATTTGGAACATTTTTATGTTATTTAGGAATGCAAAAAACTGAAACAAATATTTGACTGTATATTGGTCAAAAAACAGTAAAACTGTTTGTGACGTACGACAGAGAAGATTGATATTGACGCAGACAAAATTAATTGTGCAAAAAATCATCTCGATATTCATTCTGATGCGCTACAGAACGTCTAATTCAGATACAAGTTCAAATCTCACAAGGCTCGATGTGGAATTTTATCATGAAAATCTCTATATATAAAAGAAAGTCGTGTTAGTTACACTATTTATAACTCAAGAACGGCTGTACCGATTTGGCTGAAAATTGGTGAGCAGGAAGCTTAGAGCCAGGAGACGGACATAGAATACTGTTTATCCTGTTCGACAGCGTTCCTGCGTGAGAACGCACGTTTTTGCACGTTTTCGCGTGATTTCGCATGTTAGCGGTCATTGTTGCCTGTTGTAACCCATTGTTGTAACGCCGCAGTGATAACAGGAGGCGATAATGATAGCCGCCTTTCGTTCGCCGTTATATCTATATATAGTCGTGTTAGTTACACTATTTATAACTCAAGAACGGCTGTACCGACTTGGTGAGAAGGAAGCTTAGAGCCAGGAGACGGACATAGGATACTGTTTATCCCGTTCGACAACGTTCCTGTGTGAGGACGCACGTTTTTGCACGTTTTCGCACGTTTTCGCGTGATTTCGCATGTTTTTGCGTGATTTCGCACGTTTTCACGTGATTTCGCGGGTTTTCGTATGTTTGGGCGGAACGGAGTTCTCTGTTAAGGCGGAACAGAGTTCGCCGGGTCAGCTAGTCTATATATATAAAAGAAAGTCGTGTTAGTTACACTATTTATAAGTCAAGAACGGCTGTACCGATTTGGCTGAAAATTGGTGTGCAGGAAGCTGAGAGCCAGGAGACGGACATAGGATACTGTTTATCCCGTTCGACAGCGTTCCTGTGTGAGAACGCACGTTTTTGCACATTTTCGCACATTTTCGCGTGATTTCGCATGTTAGCGGTCATTGTTGCCTGTTGTAACGCCGCACTGATAACAGAAGGCGATAATGATAGCCGCCTTTCGTTCGCCGTTATATCTATATATAGTCGTGTTAGTTGCACTATTTATAACTTAAGAACGGCTGTACCCATTTGGTGAGCAGGAAGCTTAGAGCCAGGACACGGACATAGGATACTGTTTATCCCGTTCAACAGCGTTTCTGTGTGAGAACGCACGTTTTCGCACGTTTTCGCGTGATTTCGCATGTTTTCGCGTGATTTCGCATGTTTTCGCGTGATTTCGCACGTTTTCGCTTAATTTCGTGGGTTTTCGCACTTTTTCGAGGGTTTTTCCACGTTTTCATGCGTTTTCGCACGTTTTCACGCGTTTTCGTATGTTTGGTCGGAACAGAGTTCGCCGGGTCAGCTAGTTATATTCTAAAACTTACATATAAAATTAAAACATTTTTGAAAAGTATTTGTGAATGTTTTCTTTATTTTTAAGTGAAACAGTTTCCTCATTTCCATTTCCAGTTTTTTGAAGGGGTTCATTTTAAATAAATTTACAAAATTTTTAGATGTTTTAGCTCAATTGTACTTTTCTTTTTTTAATACATGAAAGTTAAATTTGACGATATTAGAACTAAAACCGCAATACGAAGTGAATCTGAAGTATTTTTTATTTTATAGTTCTGTCACATATGCATAACTAGAACAGAAACTGTCTAGTCGCAATTATCTTTTCCAAAAAGCTTCAACTTCGTGTAACTTCCATTGGTTTTCACTTATCTGGTGTATTATAATACTTACAGAACCCATATTCACGTCACCTGCACGTCTTCCCCTTGTTCTTTAACAGTATGCTGTGCGAGTTCCATCGTATTTTATGATAACAATCATCGCTGCGTCAACTAACTGATAAGTGATTATTTGAAAGTGAATAATCTCTAAATCTGCTGGGGGTTCAGTAGCTTCGAATTTCGAATAGTTTGATTAATAATTGAGCATATGTGGTTGTACGTGAGTCTGATTATCATAGCTAACTAATTACGCAGATTTATTGCAGTAGATTTGGCGGAAACGTTTTAAAGTAGGGAATGGTTTGATTCGTTCATCAGCGTTCATCACAACCAGGAATATAACGCAATTGCAAACCTTGTTGTGTAATACTATTCCGCGTACTTCTCGCGAAATGATGATAATGCATTATAATTGTGAATTAATTTCGGAATCGTGGAAAACTTAGGCCACAGGATATTGTGGACGCTGTTTCGTCTGCAATACATAACTGTTCGCGTTTGGTTATACACGGACCTGAGTGTGATACGGTACATTTGCATTTTCAAGAGATATCTTCTAGAAAAGGGATCGGAAAGTCTTCACGAATCCTCTAAGAGTCATATCCGCGCGAGAACTTTTCCTAGCGAACTTCTCTTCTTACGCCCTTGAAATATAAGCAATCTCTCAAGAACCTTTTTTTCTTCAGAATAACGCATTTTCAACCAATTTCGCGTTCGGCGACCGGCGAATCGGAGGACGCACTCACGCGGAAGGAGAAAATTTCTTAAAACCGTCGTCATTCCCCCATATTTAGTGCTCTAATAGTTGGGAATGATCAATTCGCAGCGGCACTTTGGGCTAAAAGCTTGTGCGGGGCGGCTGGCGACAGGAGGGGGAAGGAGGGGGGTGGAGAAGGCGGCTTGGAGGGGCCCCATCCAGATCCAACGCAGCGCCGCCCGCGTTGCCGGGAAGCTCCGCCCACGCAAATGGTCAGGCGCGCCCCCCGCGTCGGCTTCGCGGGGCGCCGCGGAGGGGTGGAGGGAGAGGGGGAGGAGGGGAAGGGAGGACGCTGCGGAGGAGCTGCCGCAGAGCGCGCAGCAGGGTCGCCAATTGTGCGGTTTCGCTACTAAATCTCGGGGATTGGTCCTCGCGTCCGGAAGTTAATGCGAATGTCCGGTGGTTAATGGGTAATCTAGTTCAGTTTAAAATCGGAAGAGAGAATGTGTTTTGTTTTTTTCCTGTTGCTTTTTATGTTGGTTTTATCTGAGACCAATAATTTTGTGGCCCTGAAATTGCAAATGCATATAATGAACGAGTGTTGTCGTTTGGTGAATTTCCGATTATCTCTTAATCTGATAAAAGAATGGATTATTCTAGAAATAAATATTGAGCAATAGACTTCACAACATTTATATATTTTTTGTAATGTTATTCAATATAAAATTGAATGTATAGAATGTAGGGCTAAATTTACAGTGTTATGTAGTGTTAATGTTGTGTAAAAAATCAATGAAATCAATTAATCAATTTTTACGCTCCATTTAAAAAAAATGGTCTTAAGTTATGATAAGATATACATCCTTGGATCTATCTAAGCAGTTGAGGAAAGTTAATGCTTTTGGTATTACTACATTATATTTTGTATAACTATTCATTTTGAGTGGTGCCTTCTTGTTATTCAATATTGAAAATCAATTTCTATTGGAATTATATTGAATGGAATATTAATGATTCACAATTGTCATAAAGTAAATTTGTGTGAATAGATAACCAAATTTAAACTTGTGTTTCTCCGGGATCTTCAAGAAATAAGAAAATCCTTCTGAGGCAAACGCTACTTTGCAACACTAAGCCTTTTGTGTCTTATCGCACGTACATACGTGCTGAGATCGTCTGTGGTAACTCTCTTGCACTTATTATTTTTTAAAGATAATAACTTCTGATAATTATAGACAGTATGTTGTGAATCACGTTGATTCACAAGGGAAGTGTTACATCTCAGGAATTGTGATCTTGCAGAAGAACTTTTATCCTGAGAAGTCGTGTATTTCACGATCAATGACGTAGTTTTTATTTATGTACCGCCTGCCTACATGACAAAAAGATTATAGGGAAAAAGGAGATCGCAACAGAAAAGGTTCTGCTAGTTTTTGCTGCTCGTTTTCAACTGTCCTCTTGTCGTTGCTATTTTTCCCTGTCACTTCCTCTTCTGTCATTCTTCCCCCTCCACAAGTCCTTTCTCTCAATTGCCACTCCGTCATCTGGCGGAGCCATCGCTTCCGACTCTACATCCTGCATCCATGTCATGTTCTTAGACCACATTCTCTCCCTCTCGCCGCTTCATCTACCATAGACCCAACCGTCCTTCCCCGCCTCGCCACGTCCCACGCCGTCGCAGGGAGCCCTGCCTCACACCATTCCGTCCGGCACCACTCCGCCCGCGATCTACCCCGCCCAGCCCCAACCCCGCCTCGTTCCGCCACGCCCCGCCACTTCCTGCCTCTCCCCACCCCGCTCCACCACGCCACTCCCAGCGTCCTTCGCCTCTCCCTGGTCTGCTCTGATCCACCCGATCCGCCTGGCTCTGCCACGCCCCTCTCCACCCCGCCCCTCTCCTTCCCGCCCAGTCCCACCCACAACGTCCCCGTCGCTGCAGCACGACGCGGCGCGGCGCCCGAGCCGAGGGCCCCAGCCATTCATCACAGCGAGGCGCCGCGATGAGTGACAAGTCGATAATCCTTCCTCAGCCGGCGCCCCCGCTGACGCGGCGGACTTCTTGCATGGAGTTTGAACGGCTTTCTTGCCGCCCCCGCCGCCGCCACCGCCGCTGGCTCTTTGGGCGCCGCGTTCGAGTGGCGGCGCGCGCGCGCTGCTCACCGCCGCTTGACAGCACCCGCCCCCCCCCGGGCCGCTCGCTCACTCAGCCGCCCCTTTGTTTCTTTATATCCGGACGGCTACTGCAATTGAGATCTCCTTTGGTAGGCGCCCAGGTGGAATGGCCTCCGGCTAATCTCGCCCAATGATTAAAGGACGATGTCAACTTGAATGAGACGTAAATTAAAGATGCTTTTCTAGCTTCTTTGGGTTAATGGTATGCCACAGTGCTCTCTGTTTACTGCTTCTGAATACTTTGACGCTGAATAACTTTGATGCATGCTATATATTGTCCGTAATAATGTTTGTCTCCGTAGGGAGTAGGTAGAACGACGCGATGTCCACTGTGTCAGTTTGGAAAATGAAATTAGTTGTACTATTAATATTTATTGTATCTTTGGTTTTGTATTTATTTACCTGCATATAATGATGTATTTTTAATTTCTACTCATATGTTGAATTTCTTTGTCAGGAAATGTGGGTACTTGCATGTTTCACAATAGGTACTATGTTTACATATTGGATCCCAAGTTGAATGAATCTTTAATTTCCTTATTATTTGTTTCAGTTTATGTATTACACTAATAACACGATAAATACGAAACCTATTGTCCGAAAGCCAGGTATTCTGTTTACAATGCGTTTGCGTCTTGTATTGATCCCCGCGCATCCCCCCGCAAATCTGAGATATCAATTTAATTGTTTCTAGATTTAATTGTTCCCAGTTTCGGATTGGATGGGAATGTTTGGATTTCTGTGCATTTGTTGCTATGAATCCTTGTTAGAAAGCACGCCGATGGTATAAATCAGCCCTCGTAAATTAGTTCCGATGATGATCTGACAAATTAATGCTTGGACTGTCATCATCTTCGTTTACGAAAAAAGATTTAAATGAATATAATAATAATAATAATAATAATAATAATAATAATAATAATAATGCATGTGGTTACTGCACAAATATCGTGAACGTTCAATACGGAGGAGACAAAGCAGTCATCTTCCACAACATTATTTACATACAATATTCTCATTTAAATACAACATTTGGAAGAAATGTTTAGAGGGTTTTTCTTCTTAAGTGTTCACCCAATACAATAATGGTAATAATAATGGTATGTTTCTCTAATGTCGTGTGGTGTAATAGAATTACTGTAAAATATTTCTGTGTACTTATCCAATTGAAGCGGTGTTAAGGGAACGTAGTAGGTACAGAGGTGCTGAGTGTTATGGAGAGAGGCACCGCTCCAGCCTAAATTAATTTCACCTTCTGCGTACGCACGTCGACATATTATCCTCGACCCCTCGACCTGGAAATTCGTACGTCGTCAGTGGCTGGCTTGTACTTCACGCAGAGGCAACCTTCTCTGGCAATAGCAGTGCATCTTGGAGAGAGACAGGCGAGTAATAGAGGCGGGACACGTCTCGGGGCCATGCAGCAGGGCCCGGGCGTGCGCGCCCCAGACGCACGCGCAGCGGCGCCCTCGCAGCCCCCGGGGCACGGCGACGGACGCACGCGTGACCCGCGGCGCCCCCCACCAGCCACGCCCCCGGGGCCTGACCTGCCCTGACCACGATGCGGGATGAGGCATTACTGGGCTGCCGTTCAAACCGCGCTCCTACTATCCGTGGTGGTATTATTTCTGACAATATTGATCCCATATTTCCATTTTGACGATAATTCCGCAGGATGTGAAATGCTAAGCCAACCTGAAACTCAATTAAACAGCCAACACACACATATACAAGGGTCGTAATGGAAACACGTGTCGCAGCCAATTAGAGGGCGCGCACAGCGTCGCGTCCCGCAGCGCCCGCCCCTCCCCCGCCCCGCCGTCCCCCGCGCCGCCTGCACTCACGCCCCCGCCCGCGCATCCACGCCCTGGGCCGCCCGCGCCGCCCGCGAGTGACCGCCAACCCGGCGCCCTCGACCGCTCGCGACCCCGGCGTTCACCGCCTCCGCCCCTCCGGCGGCGTCCGCGGCAGCGCCGGGCGCTTGTCCTCCGCCCCGCCCACGCGCCCTCTCCCGCTCCCGCTCCCGCTCCCGCTCCCGTTGGCCGGTCGGCCGGCCGGCCGCTGGCCGCAGCCACCACCGTCGCCGCCGCAGCCCCGCCGCCGCTGACAAGTGACGCGCGAGCGCGTGACCAGAATCCCGTGGCCGGCTTCAACTGGCCCGAATAATAAATAAGTAGTGGCGTGTGGAGGCGCGGGGCCGCGGGCGACCGAGCTCGCGATGGCCGGGGTGGGCCGGGGCCGGGGTCGAAGGCGGGGGGCGGGCGGGGATGGCGGGCAGGGGCGGAACGGAACGGCTGCGAGAGGGAACAGGAAGGGAGACGTAACGGGCTGTGACAAAACGCGGCTGTAAGTGAAGGGGAACGGCGGAGCATTGTGGAAGCGGCGGTGCGGGCAGGCGGGGGGCGAGAGCGCCCGGGAATATGGTTTACATGATGGGACTGTGGAAGCAGGAGGCAACGAGGGCGTGATGAGGATGAGGATGGGGATGAGAAACGACGAGACGTAGCGAGGCGGCCCTTGGCGGAGGATCGCAGGACGTGGGATGGGTTTGCGACCATGGCAGCTGCAGCTGCCGAATGGAGGGAATAGCCGGTATGCACAATGATGATTGAACGAGCCTAGAGGTTACGCAAACGATAGTGAATAAAAGAAGGCAAATAGTACTACATGAGAAAACATCACGAATGGACTGCAGCTTGTTTAATGTGTTTAGAGCAATGTATTGAGTTTGGAAGACGGTAGCAGATGATTTTAAATTTCAGTTGTGCTTTCGGATGTATCGGCAAGATGATTTACTCGTACATGAAGATGGTGACAGTGAAAATGCTAGGAGGAATCCACGGAAGTCGTTGGGTCGCCGAACGACGTGAGGAGAGTAAGCAATTTATTGAACGGGGCGGCGGGTCTACAAACGAGCGCTCAAATAAAGTATAACAGGAGACGGGCAGAGTTCACAGATGTGGGGCAGTAGGCGAAGTTTGTGTTCATTGGTGAATTTCCTGAAAGACTAGTGTTGTCCACTGGGACCAAGTCGTTTGACTTCGGAAGAATGCACATCTATTCCCTATGGAAATCATTTCTATTTTCGAACTTGGACTGTCATGGTACGTGGGAATCATTTTCACAAACGATTTTCAATAATATTCAGAAGCAACTTTAACTGAGCCTTGAAATGAAAGTTGTAGGGGACGTATGTAAATAGGGTAAATGTGTATATTTTCATCACGGGAGGCGGCGGTGTTCTTCCCCCATTGGATGGTGAAATCTGTCACCGACCAACCCGTCGACTTGTGGGATTTTCACCCACCAGCAGGGCATCGCCCCAGTCGGAACCAGCTCTAAGCTCCCCCAACTAGTCTCCCGACATGAGTGATAGTGTAGTGTATGTAAGTGTGTGTAAATAAGGGATGAGCTTAGGTCAAGGACGAGGAAGAAAATATCGCGCGCGGTTCGTGGCCTCTTTTGTTAGAGTACTCTTCCGGTATTGCCCTAGTGTTGATCGGAGAAACCACGGAAAATTACTGATTGAGAAGCTGGCCCCTAGCACTCTCCTCTAGACAGCTACTGAGCTCGATGTACTTATCTAGTGTCTAAATTACTGCCACGGTCGGGATTTCGAACCCTAGAACCTCTCGATTGCGATCGATCGATGTCCTGCAGTGACATCAGTTGATGCTCTGAGCCACCGCAGCCGGTCCGAGCGCCTGCTGAAAACCTTGTTCAGCTGCGGGGGGCGTAATGATAATAACCGTTGGCACTGCACGTCTCCGACCGGGTGATTCTAGAGTTCGAGCCTCGACGGCGGCGAGTTTTCCACTCTAGTTACATAGATCGATTTTAGATACCATGTCTTCAGGCAATTGTAGCGGCTAGCTGCTCTGATCGGTAGGTTTTCGGAGTTTCCTCTATCAGTAACAGGCGAATGTCGGAGTAGTGCCCTAATAAATGGGCAAAGGGCCACGTGCGATCTTCCCTTATTTATCCTTGCCCTCTCCTCTCTCCTTAGACATACATTTTCATTTACATCCATCGCACTACCACAAGGATTACTAGCTGAGGCTGGGAAGGCGCCCCGCGTTTGGAGATACCTGGAGGAGGAAACCCACAAGCGACCATTCTAGTTCGACGCCGGATGTCACTTTCCAGTGGGGAAGGAACACTCCCCCCCCCAGCTTTAGCATCCACTACGCTCACGGGTCTGATAACCAAAGCCGTTGACGTGCCCGGAAACACTAAATACTCAGTCGACCCCGTTGGGCCGCGGGGCGCCCTACACCCGCTCTGCGCCCTCTTCCGCCGCCCGCGGCCCCGCTCCTCTTCCCCGTGGACGTCGCCGCTCGACTGGTTTTACGGCGCTCTTACTCCTGAGGGCCGCCGGCGGCGCCGCGACCAGCATCCGACGCGGTCGTTGGCGCCGGTGAAATATTGACGGCGCGCTTGCGGTGTCGTTGATGTGCCAGGGCGTCGCCCGCAACGCAGGTGGACCCGCTGTTGTTCCTCTAGAAATCTCTGACCCACCTAGAATTAATGCGTGATCATGCGCTTGCAGGTAGTGATGACTTGTTACTTGATATGTCACATAAAGTTATTTTATTTAGCTTTTTCCTACGTAAAATTTAAGAATTCAATTTCGTTACATTGTAACTTAAAATTTTCATCCTTTTCAAGATAGAATTGAAATGATTAAAGTTATGGCCAGGTGATTTTGAACAGAAATTAGAAGTTTCAAAATACATTTATACAATACGTATCATATTGCGTTTATTCGCGAAATGTATTTGTCGTTAAGCGTTCTATACATTTCTAATTTTATCCTACTATTGGCACTGCGTTTTGTGCCTGTTTACAAATTTATAAAAGTCGAAAGGAATATTCTCATTTGGCAATGAGTAATTTGTGAACAAAACACCAGGGCTTCGTTGGAATTCAATGGAAAAAATCTTATGGCTTCGTGGATCGTAGGGGGAAATTCTATTCATTCCTGGTGTAAACAAATTCTGTTTTCTGCACCCGCAACATCAAACCCGAGTTTTCAATGACGTTAATTAAATTTGTCACGGTGAATACGAAACTCTTGGGTCGCAGCAAATGAAATAAGCGTAAACGAATAAGAGCAGGACGGCGCTGCAAACGTTCACAAGGGGAGATTTGGGAACATTTAGCTAAACAGTGGAGTAGTTAGAGAGCAGGCGGCCGGCGCTGGCGGAGCGGTAGGCGACAGCAGGCTGCGGGGGAAGTGAGCTGGAAAAGGCGTGGCTTGTTGTAAGTTCACAATGCATTTACATGGCTCACCGCCTACGGCCATGGCTTAGCCTGCTTCCGAGGCCAAAATTGAGTCGAGTTGTTTCCGACTTGTGCATCTGCTCTGGCACGAGAAGTAACGCAGTGCCAACATCCTAAAATATCGTTCTTGAATTCAATGATGCTTGCGCTTGTGATGACTGTTACGAGAAAATGAGCCGGAATATAAACATAAATTTTACCTCTGTGAAGAATGAAAAGCAAGAAACGAGAGTTCGGTGGTTCCTTGTAGGTTTGTACTTTAGTATGAGAATTATACTTGCAGATTGCCTCATCTCCTCCATCTGTAAGTACACTTGTTGAATTCGGTAAACTTATTCCATAAGCGAAATTTTATACATATGCAGAGTACTTGATTGCTGGCAAATGTTTGTACTACTGATAAACCCGAGAGTGTTCCCGTACATAATGGATTATTTGTTCGTGAGCTGATTGAAGTCGTTCCGGTTTTTCTATGCGTAACAAGCAACGCGTGCGTTTCCAATAGACTAGTCTTCCCCGTTTGTTACAACACGTGAGTGAAACGAGAGCGGCACCTCAGTTCGAAAACTCGGCTGCTTTCCAACTTACCCACGTGCGCAGGAACGTTCCTAACGCCCAAACAGCATTTCTTCGATGGGTTTTATATGTTTCCTTTCAGTGTCGTTGGCAATGAATGCGTCTACGGCAGATCGTATTTGTTGATCGGAACGGTGAGTGCCCGTAAGCCGCTGCAGGCACTCAAACGATCAATGTTGGCGGCGTGAGTGCGCGCACATCGATGCGCCCCGGAATGCCTACCATTACGCGCCGCGGAGCGCACTGCAGCGTTCAAGCAGCGGGCGATGCGGAAGGAGCGAGGGGGGAAGAAAGGGGGAGGTTGAGGGTTGATGCTGCGAAAAGAGCGACTCTTTTTAAGCGAAGACTGGAAGAGCTCGCGAACGTCCATATTTCGCGTTTTCTTCCTTATGGATGCGTATGTTTGTACTTCATGAATACCACCATGCGTCTTCTTTCGTTTTGTTGCCGTCTGCGTTCTTGTTTCAAGGGAGTACAGAAAGTTTGTGTACTGCGGGTCTTAACGTTTCTCCCGAGTGTCTCTTCTTCCGAGACGTTAGACTTCGTGTATATTACAAGTTACGCCTTGGTATTATTTCTCCCTTCAAGTGTCCCTTTTGCTTCAGCAATATTGTTTATTCATTTTGTACCTTAATATTTATTAAAACTTTGGTAATCACTGTATTCTTCTACAAAGACGAAAGTTGAATACTGTCATTGCATTGCTACAAGCAGCAAAGTACCTGAGTTATGAAAGTCAACTTTTGACGAACTTTAAAATAAGAACCTTTAAATTCAGAACATGTTTCGTAATGGTTCGTGTGGGGTACTTGACAAAGCATTCCACAGAATATTCTGAATATTTTCTGTTTGTGGTAATTTATATCTAATCCAAAAATGGTTTGAGTTACTTGATGCATTTCAAAGCTTCAAATAAATGTTTTCTTGTCTTCTGTCGTTAATTTTATTTGGTAAGTAATTACCCTTTGCTATTATAGACTATCACATCGTAGCTTTATGCAATGTGGATGTCAATCAATTTGTTGTAATTTTGTAATATGAGCCGTTTTTGAAAACTTTAGTTTTAAAAATTGTCTGTGTTTCGCGCTCAGTTACGCAAAAACTACTCATATTTTCGAAAAAGTATGTGTGACCTTAGTTAAACATATATCTTTGAACAGATTTTGCCATTTTTGAAGCGTCGTTGGATTTAGAGAAAAATTATACAAAAGTATGTAATATTTGAGAAAATTTTGAAAATGTTGAGGATTCATACATTACCCCCCAAAACCAATATACTCGTTTCAAATTCTCAAGGGTTTGACTTCGATTACATCCATCGCAGAATAACAGTTTCGGAGAAAATCGTTCGTACCGCTTAGTACCGCTAGTGTTCCAACAGACGGATAATCTCGTTTAGCTGTAAACCGATTTTTAGGAACGAAGGACCACAAAACGTGGATTCTGACTACACAACGTATTAGTGGAAGTAATTCAATATATATAGTAGCAATATTTATCTACTTAGCAATATTATAATACCAAAATACGAGATTTCTCTATGCTACGTAAGTACATTGTAGGCAAGAAAGTAAAAATAGATATCTACAATCATTACTTACGAGAGAAAAGATAATAGGGAATTACTTAAAAAAATGAATGAATGCCTACTTACGATCTTAAATTATTTTTATTAAAAATAAAATGTTTTCTAATGTCATAACAAAGATTTTTGTTTTTTTTACATAAACTTTATTGTGAGATTTGTACTTTTATTTTCATCATGTGTGAGGCAAATAATAACGTTCATTTTAATAAAACTATGTTGATATGTGATTAAGTATAAAAATACACTATAAATGCACTATATATGGCGACTTTTCGGCTCATGGATCCTTTCTCCAGAGTTCTATTTAATGAACCACTACAGAGTAGCATATAACTTCTGAAAAAAATTGGTTTCATATGGTAGCAGTGCGACAACTTATACATTTTTTGTTACACCAGAACAATCAATGTTTTACTTTGTAAGTGTGATCTGATCCGGAACTGTAGCTGTGTTTTTAATGGTTTTGCGTTTCCAGTTGTGAATACCACCAAACTAATTATTAAAACTTGATTTGCATTCCATTCCCAAGAAGGAAGTTTTCATATCATCCACATGTAGGATTTTGATTGAATATGTTATGTCGAAAATTCTAGGAAAACCCGTGTCAATGTTTGCACTCAGATTTCGGACCTTTATATTCATTTCGTTTTATACACATAATAATGCATTATACTATTTTTCAATTTTTTTAACCCAAGGCCCTCCGTGTACTGTTACAAAGTATGTGATAACATGTTGAAACTACTTCACATAATTGTTTTAAAAATGAAAATTGCTTCACGGTAGGACCCAATTTCGAATGGTTCTGACAACAAGTCGTACGAAGTTGGTGTATACTTAAAAAATGTAAGAGATCGTCCAAAAATATCTCATTTTGTAAATTATGACATAGTGAACATAACTGGTTACCATTTATGGATACGAGAATCTGTTTTTAAGGGTATAGGACCCGCCGTTTCCGCGTTATGGACCATGTAAACGCGTGTTACGGCAAGTGTGTGTGCGAGTATGTCTATGTGTCTGTGTGTTGCGGGTTGCATACGCGGCGCTGTTTCCCTTCCATCATAATCTGGGAACCGATTTCTTTGTCATTAATCTGTTTGATGCACGCCTATATCCACTATCCAGAATAGGTGGCTTCAGCAGTTACGATGATTTATGTTCATAGTTTCTTATCAGTGCTTCGAAGCCCTCCTCTTTCTTTAGCGTATTATTCTTAAAGAGAAACTGTATGTCTCTCAAGAATTACTTAAAAGTACGTTGTAAGAGTTCGTTATATTAGATTTTTTTCAAAATGCGGGTTGCCTCCAAATTTCTATTAAAAAGTGTTTCCGTAAATGCAGTTGCGTTATCAATTTTGACTATAAATCCTTAGTCAGGATAATTCTTTTAATTCTACTATGTTAAAAATTAGCTTTAGAATCTCTTTTGAATAGTTTCGTTTGCAAATCTTCAATACACCATATTTCCTCATCTTCCAGCAGTTCTCCTCTTCAGCGGTAATCAGAATTATCATTTTCTAAACGCCTGAAAATCCAAGACATCTCAATATCTTTGTGTGTTGCCTTTCTTGCCCTCACCACTCTGGCCTCTTGCGTCTCTCTCTCTCTCTAACTTTTCATCTCCAGCTACCTCAATTATTTCCGTATTCCTCTATTCTAACTCTGTTCTAACCGTCGCCACTCCTCTCCGCGCTGCAGTTTTTCCTCGAGCCCCGCAGCGTCCTCACCTCAGCCCCGCGTCAGCCCTGCGTCAGCCCCGCCTCAGCCCCGCCTCAGCCCCGCCTCAGCCCCGCCTCAGCCCCGCCTCAGCCCCGCCTCAGCCCCGCCTCAGCCCCGCCTCAGCCCCGCCTCAACCCGCCTCAACCCACCTCATCCCGCCTCAGCCCCGCCTCAACCCGCCTCAGCCCCGCCTCAACCCGCCTCAACCCACCTCATCCCGCCTCAACCCGCCTCAACTCACCTCATCCCGCCTCATCCCGCCTCATCCCGCCTCATCCCGCCTCATCCCGCCTCATCCCGCCTCACTCCACCTCATCACGCCTCACCCCACCTCACTCCGTCTGATCCTACCCTCAGCCCCGCCGCATCCTCGCCTCACCCCGTGTCATCCCTACTTCAGCCCCGCCTCAGCATTGGTTCGCCCCCGCCTCGTCCGCGCCCCACCCCCGCCTCAGGCATACTTTTCAGCGCGCCCGCCTCTTTTCGCTCGCGGCGCCAGAACTTCCTCCTCAGGCGCTCTTCCGCCGGCTGCGGCGCGCCCGGCTCTCTGCCGCCCGTTAAATCGGCAATGTATTCATGATCATAAATTAGGTCGGCCCTTCATATTCTTTTACTTTCTTTGTTCGTGTCAAGTCGCAGCCGCGTTGCGCCACCCGCCCCGCGCGGGACGGGGTGCAGACAGCGGCATCGGAGGAAGCGGGGACGGGGACGGGGTTAAATGCGCGAACGGAGGAAAACGGGGGAACGAGCAGAAAAGGATGGCGCACCGCTCAGGGATCGACGGAGAGAATGTGGTAAGAGGCGGTGGTGAAAAGCTATGACGAATGACGGGCGGGGGATTAAAAGATAATGGCAAGAGGTCGGAAGAAGAATCCAAAATTGGATGTGAGAACAGACGGAAAGTGGATAGATTCAAGGAAAAACGGAAATGGGATACATAAAGGTATGGTTCATTGGAGGCGAGAAAATGGGGAAGTGAGAAGAGCTATGTAGACAAGCAATAAGAAAGATCTAGCAACTGTAATGTAAATATAGTCAGAATGGTAAAACGGAGTCGTTCGAGGAGGAATAAGCAAGCAGAGGGAACTTAGCCAAAGGGGTGTGAGAATCAGTGTTCGCATTTTGTTACACAGCATAGGGAGAAGTCGGTGCGCATTGTGTGTTGTGGCGAGGGCGGATCAACAGCGATGGCACCGAGAGGAGGAATTGAATGGAGCGGAAGGGGGGCGGGGCCGACGAGGTCGCGGGGACGGTGTTGGGGCAGCGTTGGAAGCTGCACGGAACGAGCGTGCGTCGGCTCTTCCCCTCTCGCGGCGCACCCCAGCTCCCCTTAAGTGCCAATTTGTATTGCCCCGGCTTTCATCAGCCCGAAGAAAAAATGTATTTGAGACTGCGAGAGTGGAATTAATTAATGCTCGACAAGCCGGCGGTACGTCGCGCTTAATTATCACCGGGCTCCGAGCGCCTCCGGTTCGGGGCGAGGTGAGATGGCCGTGAAGGGAAGACGGGCAGGAGGGCGGAGCGGAGGAGGGAGAGGTGGAGCGGGGCGAGGTGGAGCGGGGCGAGGTGGAGCGGGGCGAGGTGGAGCGGGGCGAGGTGGAGCGGGGCGAGGTGGAGCGGGGGCGAGGTGGAGCGGGCGAGGTGGAGCGGGGCGAGGTGGAGCGGGGCGTGAGGTGGAGTGTAGCGAGGTGGATGGGGCGAGGTGGATGGGGCGAGGTGGAGCTGGGGCGAGGTGGAGCGGGGCGAGGTGGAGCGGGGGCGAGGTGGAGCGGGGGGCGGAGGTGGGATGGGGCTGAGGTGAGCTGGGCATGAGGTGAAGCTGGGGATGAGGTGGAGCGGGGCGAGGTGGGAGCTGGGGCGAGGTGGAGCTGCGCGGGCGGAGGTGAGCGGGGCGAGGTGGAGCTGTGGGGGCGGAGGTGGAGCTGGGCGAGGTGAGCCGGGGCGAGGTGGATGGGGCGAGGTGGATGGGGGGGCGAGGTGGAGCGGCCGAGGTGGAGCTGGGGCGAGGTGCGGAGCGGGGCGAGGTGGAGCGGGGCGAGGTGGAGCTGGGCGAGGTGGAGCGGTATGAGGTGGAGCGCGGGCGAGGTGGAGCGGGGGCGAGGTGGAGCGGGGGCGAGGTGGAGCGGGGGCGAGGTGGAGCGGGGGCGAGGTGGAGCGGGGGCGAGGTGGAGCGGGGGCGAGGTGGAGCGAGGCGAGGTGGTCGGAGGGGAGCGGAGGGGGAAGGGCGGGGAGGAGGAAGGAGGGACGTGTCGTGAGGTGTTGATGAGCGCAGGCGGCTGCGGCGAGCGGCGTGCGGTGAGGGAGTGAATGTGTTGGCGACGCGAGGGCGCGGGACAGACTCGGGCGCTGGAAGAAACAGCGAGGAGCGAAACTTGAAAGTTCTCCGTGGGCATTGGCGACCCCTCGAGCGCAGCACTTGTGAAAGGAAGACGCGTTAAATAATGACTTCCAGACAAATGTAATGTTTTTGCCTGGCGGGAAGTCTAGAGCCACAGCGGCTGGCGCATTCAATTGTGCAGCCCACGTCTAAGTATCATGATTTAATTCATCGGCATCAGATTTGGATTGTTAATCTGGATATTTTCTGTACGGTATTTGCAGGAGTATTTACGTTTCAACAATTACTATGGTTTTGTCCGTCTCTCTTCTTATGATTGTTTGGCGTATTTACAGTAGCCCACTTCCCTTTACTTAGCATTTTTCATAACCTCAAACTTCTCCCAAACACACTTAAGTCACAAGTAAATGAATAGAAAGTCCAATCTGAGTTTTCATAATTCGCCCATTATCACGTTTCTGGCATAGAGTTAAGAAAATACCAGGAGTGAAGAAGTGTAGCTTAGGGATATTATGAATATTCAATGAATTCAATTTTTCTTGACATTTTTTTGTCATATTTGCGCCAGTTTTACCGTCATTTTAATACGGTATAAAAATGTAAATTCATTAGTAAAATATTATAAAATTTAATTACTAGCATGAGAATGGATTTAAAGATTAGAAATATAAATATATTTTTGTACTTTTGCATACCAACATTAAAAACATCACTTGGTAATGCAGAATATTTGTTTATGTTCCCTATCATTTTAAAACATCTTTATTTTGACTGTTCCAGAATTATTCTTACTCAATAGTTGTTTCATAATTTTCAATTTGTCAATATTTCAGTTCAGGTAGTTGTCTATCTCAAAATGATGAAAATCGTGAAAATGCAATATTTTTCAATTTTTGTCTGGTCCTATGATCTGCTTAGTCTCTTTAAAATGCTCAGACCCTTTCTTGATACGTTTATAGTTTTGAGCAAATAATTTTTCGAAGCGAGTGTCAACTGTCAAGCCCTTAGTGAGTGAACTTCAGATGCATTTTTCCCAAATTGGGAATTTTCAGCATTCATGCATGTCAAAAATCAAATCAAAAACTATAAATGATAATATATATCTTTTTTGCAGCATAAACATGATTTGCTCCAGTGAACGACTAGAATAGTTAATGTCACTAAAAGTTTGTTATATGAACTGAAATTTAATTTATAAACAATTATTTTTCTCAAATAAACAAACTTGACTCTTTAGTTTTCACAGTATTTACCATTCTAGTTCATTCACTTGAATATACAATTAATTTAAAAAAGAAGAATTAAAATATATCAATTGTAGAGTTATGATGCCTGAAAGTAAAACCTACATTTTGGCCAATTATTTATAAACAAAAAGAGAAAATTTAAAAAAATTGATCTCTAAAGCATAAAGAAATCAAATGTACAAGGAAAATAGACACAAAGACCACCAAAAATAGACAAAAATAGACACACCTTAATTTTTATTTTTTCAAGTACACATTTCTTTAAAGCAATTATTTATGTCTATTAAAATGAAATAATATAATGATCATAATACAATAAAATTATAGTTGATTAGAAGTCAATAAAAAGTTTCAGAATAAGGGATTTTGAATTTTGCACCTCAATGCAAGTTTGTTTCTTGCATTTGAGCTTCAACCTATCACATCAGTATGCTTCAAGCCCCTGGCTAAATTGGTACCTCTATCATATTTTCATCGCACGTCTCACTGCCGAATAAAGATGAGTAGCTTTGTACATAAATAACCATTTCTTTGAGATATTTGTAAGAATGTACGAGACAAAGTAATATAACAAAATTTTCTTTTTCCTTGAAGTGTAATGCATCTTTAATGTATTGCCAACTTTTAAGTAACGAATGCAAATCCTCCCTCTTTTTACACGTACTGTCGCCAGCGACTAGTCCGTTGCACTTCTATAAGTTTTTGTACACGTAATAGAAGTAAGTAGAGTGGAACACTTAATCATGACAACCGCTGGTGCGGCTGCCACTTTGGCCGCATTGAACTCTGGAAGAAGACCATCTGAAGCGCGAGGTGCGGAGCGGAAAACAAAATTGCGGTAACGGCCTGCGGGTGGCGGCGGGGGAGGCAGGCGCTTTTTGTCGCCTCTGCCGCGAGGGTGGGGGAGCATGTCGCAGGTGGCGACGCGGGCCGGGACCCAGCGAGCAGGCGACGAGAAAGGTGATAGTGTTACGGTGAGACCACGCAGCGGGAGAAGAAACCATTCGAGGGTCGGAAGAAGGACTTCGGAGGGAGGGGAAAACTGAGAGAGAAAGTGAGGCTGAGAACAAAAATAGAGAGACCCACAGGAGACACACACAGAGGGAGAGACAGAGAGAGAGACACGAGAGACACAGAGAGAGACACGCAGAGAGAGACACGCAGAGAGAGACAATGCAGAGAGAGACACGAGTAGGAGAATAATGCAGAGAGAGACACGCAGAGAGAGACACGCAGAGAGAGACACGCAGAGAGAGACACGCAGAGAGAGGCACGCAGAGAGATACAATGCAGAGAGATACACGCAGAGATACACGCAGAGATACACGCAGAGAGATACACGCAGAGAGATACACGCAGAGAGAGACACGCAGAGAGACACTCCAGAGAGACACGCAGAGAGACACGCAGAGAGAGAGAGAGACACGCAGAGAGAGACACGCAGAGAGAGACACGCACAGAGAGACACGCACAGAGAGACACGCACAGAGAGACACGCAGAGAGAGACACGCAGAGAGAGACACGCAGAGAGACACGCAGAGAGAGACACGCAGAGAGAGACACGCAGAGAGAGACACGCAGAGAGACACGCAGAGAGAGAGAGACACGCAGAGAGAGACACGCAGAGAGAGACACGCAGAGAGAGACACGCAGAGAGAGACACGCAGAGAGAGACACGCAGAGAGAGTAGAGAGACATTGCAGAGAGAGAGACACGCAGAGAGAGACACGCACACAGAGGTGAGACACGCAGCCACAGAGAGACACAGACACACACACAGACACACACACACAGAGAGACACACACACAGAGAGACACACACACAGAGAGACACACACACAGAGACACACAGAGAGTAGACACACACACAGAGCAGAGACACACACACAGAGACACACAGACACACACACAGAGAGACACACACACAGAGAGACACACACACAGAGAGACACACACACAGAGAGACACACACACAGAGAGACACACACACAGAGAGACACACACACAGAGAGACACACACACACAGACACACAGACACACACACAGACACACACACAGACACACACACAGAGACACACACACAGAGAGACACACACACAGAGAGACACACACACAGAGAGACACACACACAGAGACACACACACAGAGACACACACACACAGAGACACACACACACACACAGAGAGACACACACACAGAGAGACACACACACAGAGAGACACACACACAGAGACACAGAGAGAGAGACACAGAGAGAGAGACACAGAGAGAGAGACACAGAGAGAGACACAGAGAGACACACACACTGAAAGAGACACACACTGAAAGAGAGACACAGACATACAGTCAGACACAGACATACAGTCAGACACAGACAGACAGACAGACAGACAGACACAGACAGACAGACACAGACAGACAGACACAGACAGACAGACACAGACAGACAGGCACAGACAGACAGACACAGACAGACAGGCACAGACAAACAGACACAGACAGACAGACACAGACAGACAGGCACAGACAGACAGGCACAGACAGACACAGACAGACGCACAGACACAGACAGACGCACAGACAGACAGAGAGAGAGAGACAGAGAGAGAGAGACACACGCAGAGAGAGAGAGAGACACACGCAGAGAGAGAGAGAGACACACACACGCAGAGAGAGAGAGAGGCACACACACGCAGAGAGAGAGAGAGACACACACACGCAGAGAGAGAGAGAGACACACACACGCAGAGAGAGAGAGAGACACACACACGCAGAGAGAGAGAGAGAGAGACACACACGCAGAGAGAGAGAGAGACACACGCAGAGAGAGAGAGAGAGACACATACGCAGAGAGAGAGAGAGAGACACATACGCAGAGAGAGAGAGAGACACACGCAGAGAGAGAGAGAGAGACACACGCAGAGAGAGAGAGAGAGACACACGCAGAGAGAGAGAGACACACACAGACAGAGCGAGACAGATCACAAGAAGAGTATTGAAGATTGGGCGGGTGAGGAAACGACGCGATGGAGAAGTGGGGAAGTGGACGGACAACGAGGAAACTTCAAGGAAGGATCGGAAGAACAGGTGGCGGAAAAATAAAGAAATTGGCGAAGAAACGAAGCAAGAACCGCGACACATGGACTGGGCAAAAAGACGATGTTCGACAAAAAGACTGACTGGAAGGAATCGAACCGGCGCAGAGAGGGGAGAGACAGTCGAGCGAGGACGCGTCGGTCGCGAATCGCCGGCCGGCGCGGCGGGCAGCGATGTCGAAGTAGCGTCAGAGGAAGGACGGGAGGTGAGCGAGTGTTCGGGACGGTGAAGACGCGGGGCAAAAAGGAGGGCGAGGCGGCCGTGGGGAGCTCGACGGGGAAGTGGGAGGCGCCGAAATTGGATGTAAGAGCCCCGGTTGCGCCGCCCCTCTGATATCCCGAGCGCCAAGTTCGATCCGTTCCGAGGGCCGCCCTCGCCTTCGCCGCCTAAATCACTCGATGGCCGCCACCCCCGGAGCACGCGTATGTTCCACGACGCTTCTTTCGCCTTTATTTCTGGCAACTTACGAGCTTAATTACAAATTTTTCACGGTGCCGAACAGCAGTTCTACGCTTCGTTCTTTTGGGATGCTTGTGCATGTAGAGTCTCTTTTACTGAGATTTTCTTTGGAACACATTTTTGTCCGTTTACTGGCGCTGGGTGTAAAAGTTATTTTGGCCCATACGATAATTTCATATATATTTTTAACCTTTTTTCCGTTTTTTAAACAAGAATTTGGACGAATCAGAAAGCGAACCTGGTAAAGAAACTTACTTTAACATTGAGTAGAGTTTCTTGTGTTTAAAGTTGCGATGAACGTGATAAAGTACTCATTTCGTTTTGCGTTAATTAAAATTCCGTACTTTATTATAACTTCCTGTCCAAGAAATTTTGTGCTTTAGTGTTGAGGGAAACATGAAGAGTAGAAGATGGCGATTCTTTTCGTTCATCATATGATTGCCAATCTAATTAATTTCTTTTCCCTTTGTTACTGATGATAAAATTTTACTTAGCTTTGTGCATTCGTTTGTTTGTTTTCCGTAGTAGGTATTGCCCAGGAACTATAATGCACTTGTGGTATCGTATACAGGTAGTCTCACAATAAATGTCAGAAACTTCTAGCGCATTTAGAGGGGTCGAAAATTATGCGTTTTTGCCAATGCACATGTAGTGGGAAATTGTATATAATGTTATATGCATTTATATATGTAACATTTGATCCTGATTCTTAGCCAACCTCGTGTGCACAGATATTCGTCAGCTGCTTGAAATTTTTTCGACTCCGCTAGAACGTGATCCGCCGAACACCTGCATAATGAGTTGTATAGAAGGAAAATGTGTTATGTGGAACTCCTTTATATGAAATTTCTCATTACTATTTTGTTGGCAAAAGTTATCATTTTCGACTCCTCTACATGCTCTACAAGTTTGTTTCATTTATTATTAGACCCTATTGTGTGTGTGGCTCGTATGTTTGGGAACCCTGTAAATTCAAAACAAGTTGCTAGCAGCTACGCAAAACTTGTTGTGTAGGTAATACAAAAGAGAAGCGAGTTGATTAGATTCTTAAATATTTTACATGGATGCTCTAGTTAGCATAAATGTGTGTACACCAGCATTCTTCTCATTTCAGATTCAATAATTATGTTGGTTTTACACTACGAGAAACGTACGCAGAACGTAGAAGTTGGAATATAAAGGAAGTGTTTTTAATTAATAACTAAGTTTAGGTTCGTTCTTTGAGAATTCTTGGAAATAATGAATATACAATTTTTAAATAGCCCTTTGTAATCTTATTTCGGGAACGCTGATATACATGTGACAAGTTGAGTTTTATTATAAGTTTAGTATTATTATGTCACTGATTAAATATTCATGTGAGAATTGAAAACGAATTAGATAATTGAAGAAATATATTTCGTCATTCGTCCGAATTCGAGAGTTTTTCAATTATATCACCATTTCACCTCAAGATTATACATTTGAAAAATCGATACCTTTTCAGAGCAGAATACGCTTTGATGTATTGTATAATATTTTAAACCTTTGAAAGGAAAAGGTTATTAATCCATTTCGGACTTACTCGTACCTAAAATACACTATTTAGGAGTCTCCTACCTCAAAATATCTGAGCCTTAATTCTCACTTACTCTTTATATTCCCCTCTATAGAGGGGGCAAATTTGTTTGAATCATCGCAACATTAATAATTTATTATAGTATTTCAAACTATTAGACTATTAGCATATAACACAGGAAAGAAACAGAGGAATGACACTTTGTCCCATGAACCTACGCACTCGAGTTAAAGCCCCAGCATAGGCATGTATGTTTTTCTTTAAAATTTCTTATGAGAATTGAACAAAATACACTGAATGCAACGGAGTAAATCTGTTTTCTGCAGTTTATTATTGTTTGAACTTTTGAATTAAAAATAGAATGAGTGTTTAAAGATATGATACAAAACAAAGAAAAATATTGGGTCTGTGAAGCCGTCGAAATAGTTTACCTAAGCTCCCTCTCCACATGCTCTATTCCTGCTCTTCCTGTGGAATGCAGTCCTGCCTCTGCCTCTACCTTTGCCCGCTGCAACTGCTTCTCTCTCGCGGCTGCCTTCATCCTGATCACTATATGCAGCAGCGGCTGCATCCACTGCCATCGCTGGGGTAATGGTCCATCACCGGCTCCACATCTGATCCCGCCAAAACGTACCTAGTTGTGTGCCGGCGATTCGCACAGTGGACGCCCACTCCCTGGGTTCCGGTGGTACCCCCCACTCGCCCCTCACCCATCACACACCAACCCCGCTCCCGCCCCGCTCCCGCCCCGCTCCCGCCCCGCTCCCGCCCCGCTCCCGCCCCGCTACCGCCACGCTCCCGCCCCGCTCCCGCCCCGCTACCGCCACGCTACCCCCGTACCTGCCCCGCACTCGCCCCGTCCCCGCCCCCGCCGCCCCGCTCCTCGCCCTGCCCCTCCCCGCCCCCGCCCCCCAACCCGCCCCCCACCCCGCCCCCCACCCCGCCCAACCCGCCACCAACCCGCCCCCAACCCGCCCCCCAACCCGCCCCCAACCCGCCCCCAACCCGCCCAACCTGCCCCCAACCCGCCCTCAACTCGCCCCGCCCTCAACCCGCCCCCCACCTGTCCCCCAACCCGCCCCGCACTCGCCCTGCACCCTCCTCGCACCCCTCCCGCACACACGCCCCGCACCCGTCGGTGTCGTGTCGCCCGCGCGCGGCGGCCGGCGCCGCTTTACATGAGCCAGCGGCGCGGCGGCGAGACCGTCCTGTCCCGTTGGAGTGGCTGCCTACCGCCGCGCCGGGCGGCGCCGGGCCGCGGGTGCGGGCGCGGGGCGGCGTGTGCCGGAGAGTTGAAAGGCCACCTTCCTGAGCTCCTCACGGCAGCTTAAGAGGGGATTGCGAGACCGTTCCCCGTGCTGCTCAATTGTGCGCCTCTAACTTTTGTGGCGAACGTTTTCGTGCAGAAAATGTTGAAGAGGCGAGGCGAGGCGAGGCGAGGCGAGGCGGGCCGCGTCGAGGAGCGAAGAGAGGGCTTCTTGCGAAATTGTTTCATGCCGGGAGGACGGCGCTTTTGCGGCGGCGATGAAATGCGAACTGCGCTCCCGGAGAAGATGATATCATTGTCGGAGGAACAACACTGCGCCGCTGCCGGGACGCCTCGCCCGCGCGCTGCCTGGGACGGCGATTATGTCGGCGGCGGTGCTGCTGTCGTTGGCCATTGCAATTGGGACAATAGTGACTTTAACGGGTTCGGTTGAGGCCACAAGAATGGCTAGACGCTGCAATGATGATTACCTTGAGTAGAGAAAGCGCGGCGGTGGGAGTACTCTGTATATAGCTAGTGCAGATGGGACTGTTGAGAAACAAGACAATTTCTTGGTAATAACTAAGTAATTTTTTGGGACAATAGAAATTCTCTCCTACTATAGATACGCCTAAAATTAGACGAGCATTTAAGAATTGTTTGTATGTTTAAGAACTGTAATGTTTTTATCGTTAGGAAACGGTATGTGTCGTGTAGAGAGACATAATTTTTCCATGTTTTCTTGAGTTCCAAAATCCCTACCTCTCTCTTTTAATGTACATAATTGTTGTTTTGGTTGTTATTTTTGGTTTTTCACATTTATAACTTTATCGAAATGTTACCAAAGAAATTGTTGAGAATTAGTCGAGAAATCGTACCTGCATATTCACACTTTACAAATGGGTAAAGATTACCATTGAACCGAAGGAAATGAATTGATGTATCGAAAGTTGAGAAGGGAAATAAACATAATAGTAGTTAACATGGGCTGTAGTTTCAGGCCGCTGATAGGTTCACTGTGTCAGAGAGGCCTTTATGAAACCATAATGAAACAATGTGGCAAAAAGCTTAATTGACACTGTTCGAAGATTGGAATCAGGTTGTGTTGGAGACGATTTAGTAGTAAAATATGTTTAGAAAACGGTGCTATGAGTGTGTACGAATAGCTTTTTTAAAAAGTGGACAGATGCATAATGTTTGGAGTAAATCGTTGGAGTTAAGAAAGGAAGTTGGATTTGATTAACGTCTGATTTCACTTATGAGGCTAGTGGCAAATTTAGGAGATAATGCGGGCCTGGAATTAACAGCACTAAAGCCACGAAGAGGCTTTGTGAGAAACTGAGTAATGTTTATGCGAGCTATATTATTTTGAGTGAAAGGTCTTCGGATAATTTGAAATCCTTAAAAAATATAATTTGTTTTTCTCTTGTACCTTCATTAATTTCAGGTAATAAGTGATTAAAATTGAATAAAATTAAATGTATTTGCCAGTTAATTTGTATCCTTTTAAGTCACACACTGTCCAAGCAGGGAACGATCGGCTCACTGGCTGAGTTCGTGTTCTTGCCAAGCCCCAAAGCTGAACTAGTTGTCAATGAGAGGCGCGCTGTCAAAAAAGGTAGTTATGTAACGCCATACGATATCCCCCCCTTAATTGGTAAAAAGTAATAATTTTTTACCCCTTTTATGCTAAAACTGTAACATTTATTCTGAAGTACCTGTGTTGAAGCAATCAAGGGCTGGAGTTTCGTAAGAGGCGAAGAAAAGACTAGAGAGGTGGCTTTAGGTAGCGGTCGGCAGAGAGCTCGCTGCACATTCGAAATGGTTGGAACTTGGCTGTTGCGCGTGGGGACCGCTGAAACCTGTTCTCGCCACACCTCTGCCGCGCGGGCGTCTGCCAATGAAGCTGTATCCCCTGCCAACGCGCACCGCGTGTCTCGGGTAGTCCGTGACTGCCCCAGGCGGTGCATCCGTTCTACCCCCACCTCTGCTTCAACCCCACCCCCGCTCCCGCTCCCGCCCCCGCTGGCGGACCCGCTGCCGCCCCTGCTGCCGCCCCCGCTGCCGCCCCCACTGCCGCCCCGCCGCCACTCCCGCCACGGCTCCCGCCCCCCACCCCCTGTCCAGGCTCCCGGCCCCGCTCCCACCCCCGCTCCCACCCCACTCCCACCCTTGCTTCGTCTCATAGCCCGTTCCCTGTCCCGCCCCGTCACCGTTACTGTTTCCACCTCCGCCGCCGCCTCCACGCTCATTGTTGCGGCGGGGCTATTGTGTGCTCTCCTGTCGTGCCTTCCCCCTCCCCTCACCCCCGCCTTTCCGACCTCCCCCCCCCTTCCGCGCCGCATTCAGCAAGCTGTTTTTCAGCGTCAGTAATCAACAGACTGGCACATTATAGGTTGCGCTGTAATTATTTGCGATTTAGCCGCTCTGAATTGCGGGGTTGGTGACAAAATAACAGGCTTTTTGCCTGGAGTATTTAATTGCAAAGCCTCCACTTCGAGAAGCAATATTGTTGTTCACATCGTTCCTTTCGTTTGTATCAAAGAAAATGCTATGAAATTAAATTCGGAAATGATTTTCGTCGACGATGAGAGAGCATTTATACAGGCCCTAATGATGCCGTGCTTACATCTTTTATATTTTTTCGGGAATATTGAATAGTTACTCACATTCGTGAGCATTTATAATATTTAACTATTTTCATTTAAAATTATAAACTAAATAAGTAATACTTCCAGTATTTGTAATTTATTTTTAATTTAATAGGTCATTATTACATAGAGGCCCCTCGGCTGGCTCATGGACAGTATACTAGATCTCCATGGTGCGATCCCGTGTTCGAGTCCCGGTCGGACAAAAAATACACGTGGAGCTTTCCCTTACAATCATCTTCTATAGCCGTGCCCCGAAAGAAACGTATACTAAGTACGGTAGAGCCAAACGTCATGCTCTCCACGTATCTTCCGTAATTCCATACGTGTATAATAAATAAAAACAGGGCAGGCCTGGGAACTGCCATCTGCCAAAAGTCGTATTAATCCGATCCTAAAATGCCAAATATATTCATTAATGGATGTATACATTACATTGCCTAATATATTTATGGCTAGTCTAAAGTGCTATTCTCCCATCTCTTAAGTACGCTTTCCTAATTGTCGGAACCTTTCCTAGAAATTATCGTACTCTTTTAAAGGGAGACCTATTATTTATTGAAGCAAGTCCTGAGCAAACGTAACGGTTCTATGTCAGAAGTAACGGTTCCCATTTCCATTCATTTTTATGTCCATACATCGGTGGCACAACAATTTAAGAGGATGTGAATCCAATGTTCTGCATCGCCGCAAAGGACACAGATGCCATTGCCATTAATTCCTTTCATTTCACGTTGCTTTCACCCCCGATCCCAAATCACCCCTAACTCATTCTCTTCTAAGTGTGTGAACATAACTCTCACAATCCCATACCCAACTAGTGGAACTTTGTTCCACAAGCAAGCGTTTTACTGTCGTTGCTGCTAGGATATCTTGCCTTTTTATATCTGATAGTTTATCAGAAAGTAATCGTTCTATCTCGCGAGTTCCTCTGTCGTCAACTATTCGCGCAGTGGTGTCTCTCAGTCCTGTGCGTTGTAGTAACAGTTTCACTTTGTAAGTCCAGTAGCACTGTTTGCGTTCGTGTAATTGTACTCTAAAGCCTATGTATAAGGTCGTCAAACTTTTAGCTTGTTAATCTAATTCAGTGCTTAATGGATTTCATTTTAAAATCGTTCCAAATTCATGCAGTGTCGAAATATTTTAAGAAACCGACATTTGATGCATATCTACACACTCCGAGAACTAATTTGCAATAGTTGGTTTGCTTCCTTTTCAATCTGCCCTTTCGACTCTCTTAATTTCCGCCTTGTAGTTCAGAGCTGTGATAACTAGCGATTTAAAGAAAGGGTGTTAGAAGCTCTTAAAGACACATCTGGCGGCACACTGAGCCGTCACAGTGGGAGCTTTCCGTCTCTCGTTTATGGAAAATGTTCCACGAAGATGCGTAACAGTTGACAAAATCGAGGTCATCCTCCGCGTCAATCCAATTCTCTTTCTTGCTCCAAATAAACCCTTTCTTGAAAACAATTTTCATTTTTTGAACATTTTTATTTCAAGTGCCCTTGTCTCACTATACATTTCGCGGAAGTACGAGTATTAAGTCATCTGTAAGCTCTTAGTAGTTTCCGAACTAATATCACTTGCATATCCCAATACGAGAATTTTCAGACCATCTTATTTCCGGCGCAGATGCTTCCGCTTCTTTTACCCATGTCATTAAATTGTATATAAGGTTATATAAAACTATAAAATGGAATGCATTTTTAGACAGTAATTATATGTAAATAATATTATGTAATACTATAATTATGTATCATATTACATCTTCAAAAAATAAAATTGGAGTGACTGTCTGCGATTTTAAAATGACTGGATTTTAATAATCTCTTTTGCTTATTTAGATGACATAAAACTATTTCAAATGTTTTTACGATCTTTGTCTGTCTGTCCAGGGTAGTTTCCGGAACGGCTGAACCGATTTCGATTTCGAAAATTTGCTCAAATTTAGTGTTTTGTCGGACATAACTTACGCTACTTTTTTAAAATTACTATTTTCTCTTTTACAAAAAAAAGTTTGTTTTGTTTTGAGGCAAACCTACAGTTTTATTCCGGCCTTAATACAATTCTGTACACATCACTTTCAAAACAAGAGAGAAGTTACTGTTGTATCTAAATAAAATGTAAAAAGTAAAAATAACTCCTATCTCTCTTTCCTACCACTTAGTGCAATATGTAATTGTGTATTCTTCCCGTTTTTCACGTATCTCGAAAACAATTAGTAAATTTTATACACGTATCTGTGTGTGTACACCTATCTGAGTGCATACACCAAAGTGTGTACACGTATCTGAAAGGACATAGATTTCTATTACATGCATTTTAATTCATTGAAATATCGCAATTCAGAGTAAATAAATATCAAAATTTGTACTGGAAGTTAGCAGGGAATACAAAAAAAAGGATGTTTACGGCTGGTCAAAGCAGCAATGGTGGTAGCCAGGATGGTAGTAGCAAACATGGTAGGGCGAAGAGGGCCATGATGTGGTGAGGCAAGATGAAGGGGGGTGGGGGTAGGATTACGAGGGGAAATTGTAAAGCTGGGCTTATGTGAAGGGGCAGGGTAGGCCACGGTAGGTCAAGGCGGGACAGAACAGGGTAGGGTCAGTCAGTGATACGCCGTATCTAAAATTAATTCCTTTTTCTGGCGAATAGGTGATTACGGTTAATAAATACCAGGCAACGCAGGGTACGTCTGCTAGTAAATATAATAAATATAATTATACATACATACAGTGTGTCTTAGGAGAAGACAACAAAACGTTGGAATTAAGCTCTTTAAGTCAATTTTAAATATCTTTAGCCTAATAAACCCATTCGATATTTCGAATAAGTTAATTAGAACCGCAATAAGCACTCAAAGTTGATTTGAAAAAAATACTTTCTATGCGAAATTTGCATTTCAGATACATATAAACACTCCAGAATTAAGTAAATTGTTTATTACTTACAAAAAACTGAATATAAATGTTTACAAATAAAAATTAACACAAATAAAAAAACAATTAAATTGAGTAAATCGAATGCTTTTTTTTTATTTCTGTGCTAATTAGCTTTTACGCAGTTTGTTTTGTCCATTAGCATTGAAATTGTTCTCAATCATTGAATATAAAAAATCTCTTTTGATATTTCTAATTTTGAAAGCAAGACGCATTAATAATGTTTAAAATAGCATTAAAATATTTGAAGTTTTATTTTTCTCATATGAAGTTAGTTTACTGAGTTTTAAAGGTTAAAATTCAGGATATACATAATCTTTCAAAGTTATTACAATTTTTTCTATGTCCGTATAAAATGGAACCACTTACTTTGGACTCCCCCAAATATTCCACACTTTTTGGTTGAATCAGAGTCAAAATCCTGTGCATTTCTAGGAAGTGCTGACTTTTGGACAGCTCTCCACAATGCCCTTTGCCCTTTAACAGAAAACCGAATGGGTCCAACTTAAGAGGGGTTATATTTATAAAGTTTTACCATATTCTGAAATATTTGTAGACTGCTGTTGGGTACTATGTAGTTAATTGATGGTCTTGGAATTGATGATTTTAAAGTACTGTGGAATGCAGATAAAAAAAAGTCGAACGAAGCCAAGTGGAATGTTCTGCAAGGGTTAAATTTTTCTGCTACGGATCGTTATGCGTAGCCACGTGTGTTCTTATCCCCAACTATGCACTTTATCTAGATTATCCATGAAAATGGGGAATGTCTTGCGAGAACCAAAATATATTTCTTGCGGATTAACTCAAAGTGACGCTTTCTATTTTATGGAGGGAAAAAATTATCTTTACTCCTAAGGGTTGATAGAGTAATAAAACTCCTTTCTTTTATATTTTTGTAAATCATAGCGTTGTACCAATTGCTGTATTCTTCTGTTTCAGGTGAGGCTTTAACATGTATGGTTACCTCAGATGACAAGTATATGTGATCTGCGAACGTGAATCGTTTTACGGTCTTCCGACAGGTAGGATATGGTAATGCAATTCATATCTCTAAGTAAATGAAATAATTTTTATAACATTATTATTGCTCGGTTATAATGTTATGCTTCACAAATATAGCAATGAATTTGTATTTCATTTCTTTTCATTATTCTTGCTTGTAGTTGAAATCGTAATTTATGAGTATAATGCGAGATGATAAAGTATCTTAAGCCTCGTGTATAATATTAGATTTTTCCATTTGTTGCTGTAAAGAACGAAATAAAAAAAACTTGACATATTAGATAAAGTCGAATAATATAGCTTTCAACGTCGCTGCAAGTAGCAAACGAGAGTAGTTTAAAAAATGCTTGTATTACTCGCTGAAGATAAACATAAGTTTAGGCATCATATTAATAAAAGTTTGGAAACATCTTCAACATTTGAATAAAAATGCAATGACTCATTATGTTGAAAGGAAAGTAGAAACATGGAAAGGATACTAAAGACTTCCGAGGTGTGCAGAGTAAGTTTATGATAATATTCATGATGTCCCTTCATTTGTCTGTGAATTCTAACGAAATTATCATTAAATCTGTTGAAAACAATGTGCAAGTGGTTGAGTGTCCGTCCAAAAGTTTGTATTGTGATTTAGAAGTCATGGCTCGATGTCGCTCTCAACTGTCATTCTTTGTTGGACCGAGGCGACGTTTTCACGACTGTGCTGAAGGAGAATAACAAGAGATAGCGTTGTAGAAGATCGAGAGGGCCAGATAAAATTATTTTGACGGAGAGGGCGTTTGAGAGAGGATGATACCAAGCACCAAACGGGTTAGGGACCACTAGTAGGTGGTCACGTGGAGATATGGAAACCTTGATACAGAGGAAATTTCTATGCGAAAAAAGTCCATTGTCATCAAAGAAGACACTAGTGAAGAAAAAATATCATATATTCCAAAAAGATAAAAAGGATAGGAGCGAAAGAAAGTGAGGAGGATATAAAAGAGCTGGAAAGTAATAGTCCAGAGAGTGATATGAATGAAGTGGATTAGCATATGCAACAAACCAGTTTAGAACTGATGAAACTACTATAATAACATTTCACAGACTTAAACACATATCATTGTTTAATTTACATGTATTTTTAGTAATTATCATGAAGATTTGGCAATAAAACGAAATTTGGAATATTTTGTGTTGCTGCGTATTTGATTTTACCCGTTGTGTATATTCTATACATTGAAATGAGCATCCCTACGAACTTCACTAAGGACACTTCAAATATTTTAAATGATATTAAACTCTTCAAGCCGAAGAGATTGAAGTAATTGTATACAATCAGAACATTTCAACAATATATTATTCTAAATATCTGAATGCTGAATTTCCCAACAATTTTCTCTGAAGCTACATAATAGAAACGAACAGAGAAATCTGATTAATTACTTCTGAAAATCTATGGTGAGTATCTAATATGTCAGATATCAGATGCGATCGAAAAGTTTGGAAATATAATCTTTAAGAACAGTCAGGTGGACATTTTGGAAATATAGAGAGAAGGAAATAATTTTTTTTCTCTGATAAAAAACAATCTGATATTAAATGATGATTGTATGACTATGAATCAAAGAAATGTTTTTCTCTATTACACCAATACTTCTAGTGTACTAGATAGTACTATTATTTATTCTACCGGTTATGAATTGTGTAAAAATTAATAGACCACAAAACTAATTGATATTATTGCGTTAATAATTGTGAAATGAAGTCTACGTACGCCTTTTTACTATTTATTCATATTTGTATTTATTCTAACAATTTTAATTGTGAGAATTGCCTCCAAAACATTGTGAACAAGTAGAGCAATGAAAATTTAATTGTAGGTTCATTGCAGGAAATATTTCGATTGCGTCACCTTCAGAGTATTATCTCACTTATTTCTTAGCGTTTAAGATCTGCTAATGGCAGCATGTAGCCACTGAGAGGGCTCAGCGGGCTTAAAAATCCTCCATCTAAATTTTTAACTTCAATTGGTTGGGAAATTGTAAACTTGTGATGTTGAAAATGACATTATTAATGTTGTTGTTATTATTATTATTATTATTATTATTATTATTATTATTATTATTATTATTATTATTATTATTATTATTGCAGTCAGTATTATTTTATTAATATTATTTTTATAATTTTTAATATTATTTTCCCTGATTTCATCTGCCTACTAACTGGACTCATACATCGACAAACCCAAATTGAAATTCTCAACTGTCTTCGGCGTAATGTGTCTTCCCTCCTATTTCTCACACTTAAAATTACTTTGGGATTATTTGTTTGACCTCGCAACATTTCCAAAGGCAACTACTGATCACACTCACTCAGACGTTGAGTGAGTGATGTGGGGTAAAAGAGAACACCAACCCTGTCTTATAGTAGACGAAGTGATTATTTTTTTCTGAAGAATTACAATTATAGTTGATAGCGAAATTAAAGATAAGATTGAAGGAGTGTGACGTTTTCCACAACGCAAAAATCACACAAACATTACGATTTTGTTGGAAAATTATAATGTATTTATTGTCGGTGGACAGAAAATTAATGTTTTAAACAGATATCGGAGTATTTTTTAAAAACATTAAAACATGTTCAGCGTTACATACTTTTACCCACTGTCTAGCGTTACACACTTTTACCACACTTTTCTTTTCACGAAAAGCATTAGTTTAAATGGAACATCTAGTTTAAATATGTTGTCTCATTACGAAGACCGTGCTCATCAGCTCTCAGCAATGATAATTGGGGCGAAGTGTTGCCAACACTTCAATCGCACTGCATTTCATTTCATAGCACTCAAAACTGCTCTTTTTACATTTACTTGGAGATGCTAGAACCCGTGGGATGGGCAGACAGGTACATCGGAAGTTTTAAGTTGTGAGGATTAACATTTTGGTTGTGTGTGAAGGATCAGGAGAAAACTTTTGTATAAAGAAGTAATGAACTGATCCCAGAACTCAAGAATATATGCACAGAAAACACTTCTCCCCATAGTATGTCATATTTAGTTTTTAATTGTTTTTGACGGTAACTAAACAAACTAACTACTCGGCTATGGTTGTATACCAAAGAAGTATTGATGGTAGCACAATATATTTTTTGTCAAAAGAGTTCGTAGAAATCGTCTACCAAATTTCATTTAAAAAGAGAAAAGTCAACTAAAACAAGTCAAGAACTTTCGTGAACTTCATATTGTGTAACCATAAACGATGGTGAAGAATGCCGTTGAAGAGGAATCAAATGATCTAAAATATTTCAGAAACGTGGGTATAGTTTGGAATAACGCATGCACATCGGTATTTTCTGCCTGCATAATCTCTCTGTGCACAAACCTATTTTGCGCTGCAGATTTTATAGACCATTTCCATCGAATTTGTGTCCAAGCTCCATGGGATGGAGGAATGCAAGTATCAGTGGCGCCCACGTCACGCGTTGCTCGGCACGGCCGACGCAGGCAGCGAAACAGGACACGTCGCAATGCGAGCTGCGCGACGAGACGGTCGCGAGACAATAGCGAAGCGGGCAGCATGGAGGGTTGCTCCTGTCTGAGGCCCACGGCGCGGGGGTGCAGAGGAAGGAGAGGAGGAGCGGGGACGTGGGCAGGGTGGCCGGTGTGGAGAAGGAAGGAGAAGGCGGTTGCAGTGACAGATGCGGAGGTGGAAGAGGAAGCGGTGGCGGAATCCTAGGTGGTGACGGAGACGGAGTTGAGCAGGCTTTGGAGGTGGCAGAGGTCAGGCGGAGGTAGAGGTGAGGTAGAGGTGTGGCGGAGGGGAGGGAAAGGCCGAGGCGAGGCGGAGGCGAGGCGGAGACCGAGGCGGAGACCGAGGCGGAGACCGAGGCGGAGACCGAGGTGGAGACCGAGGTGGAGACCGAGGCGGAGACCGAGGCGGAGACCGAGGCGGAGACCGAGGCGGAGACCGAGGCGGAGACCGAGGCGGAGACCGAGGCGGAGACTTGAAGCAGAAGCGGCGGTGGGGGCGGTAGCATTGACTATTGCGAGGTCGGGGGCGGTAGCATTGATTATTGCGAGGTCGGGGGCGGTGGAGTTGGTGGTTTGGGATGGCGGAGGTAGAAGAGAAGACGGAGACAGAAGAGGCGTGGCGAGAGCGCTGCCTGGAGAAACGCCTGCTGAGCGGGGGCAGCGCGGTCTCCCATATTTACGCGGATATTTCCACCGCTGGCCAGGCTGCTTGTTACAGGCCAGCGCTTTTAATTGGCACGGAGGGCCCGCCCCCACCCCCGTGCGCTCTCGCACTCCGCCCCCTTGACGCCGCACCAACCCATATCGCCCCGCCCCGCCCCTCTCTGCTCCGCATTGCCCTCCAGGTAGAGCAGGCAGAGGGATTGCAGTGCTCAGTCACGGTGCGCACCTCGTTGATAGAAGTATCTTGTTACAATAAAATTCCATGTAATTTTGTTTTTAATTGGTAGCGTGCTAGGCATCCTTCCGGTGATTTTTAATTCTGTGAAATGCAGATTTCCGTGTGTAGTTGTATTTTTTTTCGAAACCGTTAGCTGCCGAGTTTTGACGTTAATTTCATATCTCTAATTGGATCGAGGGCTGAGAAGTCAAAAACTGAAATGAAGCCTCTCTTTTGAGTTCAAGTTAACAAGTGATTTTTAATGTTTCAGAAATTTCAAGAAAAGGCTATTCCCCGAATTTGAAAATATTTTTGATGTAATATGATATAGTGTATTAACTAAATGTACTTACATTTTGTGAGCAGCGCCGGAATTTTTGCGTGGGAATATCGTTGTGGAAATATTTACTTCTGTAAGAATAATTGGGGCACACAAATTATTACACAACACGATATATTCATTAAAGTTAGATATTGCAAAGAAACAAGTTCTCCGTGATTGCGGGCTTAATTGGAAAGGTAACTTGATATTTAATAGTAAGAGTGATGTGGAATAAGTGATCACCAGTGTTAAAGGTCACCCCATACTATTCCATAAATTTCTGCGATGTAAACTTTTCATTAGTATTGTAAATGTTTCACCTGAAAAGACCAGCTGAGGTAGCTCAGAGTCGTTACCGTTGTCTCTGTTGCTACTCTGGCCTGGGGGTTCTTGGTTTCCAGCCCCACCGGTTGCGGATTTTTGACTCTATACTTGTTTTTTTAGCGTGGCATCTCAAGATCACGCACGAAAGAGGGAGAGGGAAGGGAAACTTCTATTGGGAGCCGTAAAAGTCGGAACTGTAGTGACGTTGCAGTTCACCATTGGATTCTGTCTTTCCACTCCCTGTTTCGCGCGTGACCTTGAGATGCCATGTTAAAATAACCAAGTGTAGCTACATAGCTAGGACGAATTCAGCTGGGGGAGAGCTCTGCTCTGATGTTTAGTTATCCATGGTTTCTCCTTTCAACACTAGACGAATGCT